>MJUU01053736.1:16684-29164 GCA_002080025.1 Modiolus philippinarum | reverse complement strand
CCGCCCGACATTCACCATACTATAACCCGGATTTGCACTCCATGCAACCCGGCCAAAAATTGAAAGCTAGGATTTTAGAAATGGACCGACTTCCAGCTTATCCCTTTATTTGGCAACATGAAAATCAGCAGTTTTGTAAATTAAGGATCTTCATTGCACCATTCTGTAATGTTTGGATGCCTCAATGGTTTCTGAGCAGATGATGAAAAGACGACAGACATCAGATAAGGCTAAAATAGAAAAATTCCTTACTTCTCATACCTTCCCAGCCTGTTTTTTGAAAATCTAAAAAAAAAAATATTTTGGTTTTTGGCTCATTTCTTTAAATTTCCTACGGATTTTGCAAAATATTGGGAAAAATACCTAACCACCCCATTTTTCGTAAATATTTGGAAATCGAGGATTTTTTTCTTGTGGCCTAAATAGCAAGAGGACACCATGTCATGGCAATAGCTCACTCTAATCAAAATACAAATAAACTCTTTTATAAGAGATCAATTCTTATGAAAGAGTACTATGGTAGTTTCTAAAGGGATATGTAAATTTACTAAACATAGAGTTTATGGACCCAAAATTGACAACTTGTCAATCTATTGTTTATGTTATTGTTGTTTAATATCATTTTGATTATACATCCAATCATTACAAAAACTATTTTATGTGGTCAGTGTGCTGTTCTTGAATATCATTTTATTTATATACCTATAATTACCGGTACCAAAAATAGATACTTATAATCCAGTAATGTGCAAAATATAGAAACAATCAGTCAGTATATTATACCTCCAAACTTATCATTTTTTATGATCAATAACTACATTTTACCCTCAGAAAGAGGTCCTGCAGTTTAAATAACTTAATTTTCGAGCATTTCACATTAACACAAAATGCTTATTACCTATTTGAAATTTTATTGAAGGATGCGGACTTAGGGAGGGGGTGTGAGGGGCATGCCACACCCCTTAAACTGGAAAATATATAAAATTTTAGGGTAAAATTGGGGTTTTAGCCAAAAATTGTCCAAAAAATTGCTTTTTCCTTTTCTTGTGCCCGCTCTAAATTCAAATCCTAGATCCGCCCCTGATTTAAATTTAAGAAGTGCCTATGAATATCAAAGGAAATAGAAATTTTGTTTCAAATGACAGTCCTATATAATCTTTACAAAAGTTACAAATTATCAAAACTGGAGGCTTCAGGAGCCTATAAAAATTAAATCGGTATAGCCTAATTTAGTACATGAAAATGAATAGGTGATCTCATTTCATAACATGTTCTTTTGTGAAACCATGGCTTGGTCTTTATAACTGTTTGCCTTGCTTTAAATTTTGCACTCATAAACAGTATATGATACTGGTAGTAAAGAAATGCAAGTAGTGAATAAATATTCATTAAATGTATGCTTAATTAATTCTAGCATATATAGATATATCACAGGTGCAAAATAAGTAAAAGTTCCATTGTAGGAGGATGTCATCAGTGTTTGATTTAAACTGAGGCAACATGGCATGTTATCTTTGTACACCTGGCAAAATATTTTATTTGATGAGATGGAGGAAAGATTTAAAAATACAGGTATTAAAGTCAGATGTCTACTCGTTGCCACTAATTCTGACTGAAAATTAAGGATGTTCGCTCCTCATGTTTTGGGATTTCTGTCAGATATTCTGAATCCTCTGGTTTTATTCATTTAAAGGCATTAGAACAGACCCCCTTATTTTTTTTCCATAATTTCATTTAATATATCTTTAATGTGAGCATTCTGTAAAAATTTCATTGAATTCTATTTATTCTGTCACACTCATTCATGGTCAAACCTTTTCAATGTTAATCCTATGAAAAATCAGAGGAGTTCAGTTTCCTGCCAAATTTTCAATCACTTCAATCTCGAAAACGAGACCATGACAACCTATCAATTTTTTTTCACTTAAATTACTTCTTTTTTAATTTTCTAATAAAAAATCATGTTTATTTGAAATTCTATTTATTTTCAAATGGAGTAGCGAAACCCCCTTAAGGAAAAAACAAAATAAGCCTTTCAATGCAGATATCATTTAGCAAAACACATACTATGCTTATGCTGATGTCACTGAGGCTGGCTCAACAATATTCAAACCAAGGCAACATCAAAATAAAATTGTTCTTTAAGTGTTGTTTTTTCTTTGCCATTGTGACAATCACTACAGGGAGACTCAATTCAAAGAAATAAATCCCAGATCAAGAGTTTTATTACCAAACTGGCAAACACCAACAATGACAAAACCTGACTTTTAATTGGCAATGTGTTACAGGTGCCTTGCATGAAGCAAATCATGCTTACCCTTCCAGAGTACCCAATAATGCCTTCAGTTTCTGTAGGAGGTGAAATTAATTCACACTGCTAACTGCTATAGTCTTGTGGTGTTCTTGTTTAAATTTAAGGATGGTCACTCCTCAAATTTATTATATCAAGGTTTTAAATTTATTATTTAAATTTAAAAGAACATCAATCATATATCATTTTAAGCATAAAATATTAACAGGTCAGTGTGCCAGTTTTTGAGATTTAAGCTCATGAAGTTTTGGCGGGAAACCGAAGTTCTCTAAACTTTTCATTCACTTTGCATTAAGACAATAAACCTTCCAAGTGGAATGAAGGAATATCAAGAATTTCATCAAATTTTGTCATAACCCTACCAAAGGTGTATGCAATCATATTTTAAAAAGAAAAGTTGGGGTCAGTGTGCAAAATTTTCTAATGCATCATGGTGGATAAAGTAAGAGAGTTCCGAAAGTCAGTGGCGATTTCAAAAACCTGAGGAGTGACCATCCTTAAATACAAATACCGGTAACCTTTTTTCCAATCTCCGAAACAGAGGTGCATAGCTCTTCCTACGTCAGATATCACCTCTGCCACACCTTGTCCTCCATATTGGATTTACCACGCCCTTTTTACAGTGACGTCGTATACATCCTGACGTATTTCACACTGTGACGTCATGAAAATCGGCCATTTTGAGAGGAATCTCTCCTTCCGGTGTGGCAGAGGTGATAATCTGATGTAGGAAGAGCTATGCACCTCTGTTTCGGAGATTGCCTTTTTTCTTAATTTGAGTATTTCCCCTTTCTCCATTTTGGCTTCTGAATTCATTTGCTGATGTATCTTATGTTCAGTCAGAAGTCAAACAAATGTGTTACAATACGGGACTTTCCAGATAGGAACTCTTGTGTAATTGAAGGTGGAAATGGTCGCCTCAAATACCAGTAATATGGAATGACTGGATTCTTGACCAACTGAAATAAATGTATACCACATAAAAAAACTATTTGTGAAATTGCAGTGCAATTACACAGTACTTGTAAGTTTTCCTACCTTAAATTCTTTAACAGTTTTAATTAACGAAAAAGAATGAACCTGAAGAGCTACGTATACACTAGATTAAAAATAATTGTAAGCCAAAATAGTGTCCTGTGAAAAAGTGTCCTGAACCTGTTGTATATTTCATTGGAAAAGGCAAGAGGACAATATTTCATGATCATCATGCGTTTTATTCCATCCTCAGACTTTATTATAGGTAACAATTGTAAAGGCAGACAGTATTTCACGGCGGACACTATTTAATGTTACATAATCACCCTTAGTTCAACAGTGTTCATAGATTAGTGATTTACTCTCAATGTATCGATGACTTGATTTTTTTTGTAAAATAAAGATTTTTCCAGTATTAACACCAGAACTGAATTCATTTAAGATTTTATTGCAAATATTGCTAAGCCAAACATAAGAAATTCACAATTGTCCAAATGATCTAAATTTTAAAGCAATTTTTTTTCTTTTTCAGTGAATATCTCCACATTTAGCAGCATTGATCAGTGGCAGATTCAGGGGCCCAGGATGCTGGGCTTTTTTTGGGGGGTGGAAAATTGGGTTCTGGGCCCACTTTTATGGAAAAATTATGACCCATGCCCCACCCCCTAAGCAGAATGCCTGAACCCGCCACTGTTGATTGTACAAATACAATTTTGACCTCACACATCAAGTTGGATTGCTATTCTGAAATTTATATATTGTCGCCAACTAGCATTTTTTTTTAAATGATCACCATCAGCTCTTTTTATTTTTACCAAACATGAATTTAATTGGATTTTGTTCATCAACATGAATTCCTCGTTCTGTACCCTCAGAGAAACCTGTACAAATCATTACATAATAAAACCATAGGGCATATCAAAGTCACTTCTTCTTAATGAGACGTCAATCATAATGTTAGAAGTATAAAAAGTAAAAACAATATCTTTCCAGGTTTTCTTCCCATCAGCCTTATCATGACAGTTCCTCACATATTTCGTGTTATCTTGACATACTTTCTAACACTGCATGCAAAAAATATACATGTATACCATTGTTTCTTTCTATAGCTTCTGTGTTGGTAGTGAAACGAAATTTTACAGAAAATGCATTTATGACAGATTTCCTGGAACATTCACCCTTGGCCAATGTTTCCCCTTACCCTACCAACCCTGCAGTAATGGCCCTACTCAAATAATTTAATTGACTTCTCAGAAAAACATTTTTTTACTCAAATTTGGATATAGAACAGTAATTTCTAATCTCTTTCAGTAAAAGTAAAAAAAATCCTACCTACCTACTCAACATTATCAGGTAGGGTAAGGTAAGGGGAAACAAACATTTTTAAAATTTTGGCCCAGTATTAAATTCCTTTATATTCCTCTAGTATAGTGTGTTCTCATTGTATGGGTTCAATTGTATCATCGGTACCAACGTTATATCAACATAATTTTGAATCCATCTTGAAAAATTAAGTACCATGATATTATGGGTCCCAAACATACCACCAATAACAAGTCTTCAAAAGTTCTGTCTTTTGAATAATATTGTGGCAGATTTCCTGGATCATTAAGGAATTTATTTGCAATTCTTCAATGAATTCATATTTAATTCCTGTAGTAAAACCAATAAAACACTTACAAAACTCTTGTCTTTTGTCTGTTAATAAAACAATCAAAGTCCTATAGAATTTTTGATTATATATTTAACCCTTTCACTGATGTATTTCTATACAGGAAGTGTCACCCAGATGATGAATTTCCTGGCAATGGCAGCCAATTGTATTATTTGTGTAGTTTAAGACAAACATTTTCATTTATTGCATTTCAAAAATATTTGATTCCAATTTTGGTAAATTTCCTGAAAGTCTGAAGACCACTTATTTTTTTGGAATTCTACATTGCAACCATACTGAAATTATTTGTGTAGTTTAGGACAAGCATGATCATCAATTGGATTTCAAAAATATTTGATTCCAATTTTGGTTAATTTCCTGAAAGTCTCAAAGACCACTTATTTTTGGGAATTCTACCTAGCAACCATACTGAAATTGTTTGTGTAGTTTAGGACAAACATTTTCATCAATTGGGTTTCAAAAATATTTGATTCCAATTTTGGTAAATTTTCTGAAAGTCTCAAAGTTCACTATTTTTTTGGAATTCTACTTAGCAACCATATATCCTAGAATTCTTTTAGTAAAAATAATGACTATCAATAGTTTGATTTCAAAAAAAAAATATGCCCAGGGTTTATAACAACAGTTGTCTGTGTCAAATCAGGGAGTGCATGGATAGCTGTCATTTCCAACAACATCTAGTTTGTACTTACCTAATCCAGTAGAATTATTTGTATTTACCTAAACCAGTAGGATTATTTGTATTTACCTAAACCAGTAGAATTATTTGTAATTACCTAAATTAGTAGGATTATTTGTATTTACCTAAACCAGTAGGATTATTTGTATTTACCAAAACCAGTAGAATTATTTGTATTAACCTAAATTAGTAGGATTATTTGTATTTATCTAAACCAGTAGGATTATTTGTATTTACCTAAACCAGTAGGATTATTTGTATTTACCTAAATTAGTAGGATTATTTGTATTTACCTAAACCAGTAGAATTATTTGTATTAACCTAAATTAGTAGGATTATTTGTATCTACCTAAACCAGTAGATTATTTGTATTTACCAAAACCAGTAGAATTATTTGTATTAACCTAAATTAGCAGGATTATTTGTATTTACCTAAACCAGTAGGATTATTTGTATTTACCTAAACCAGTAGGAAATCCAAATATCTTGTAAAATGACAATGTTACAAAATCTGGCTTGTATGACCCAAGGTCAAGGTCACTTGTGCTAACATAGGAGGCTGCATCTAGTAGGACAAACCATCTCCCTGGAAACAATTCTTGAAAGGCCATTTCACACTGGTGAACATTTCTTATCCATTTCATTGGGTATTTCCTGCCACAGTAATTTGACTGAGCTGGGTATACAAACAGATTACTCCCCTTTGGATCACCATTTTGACCTTCCTGTAAGGAATGTTCTTTAAATGAACTCCCTGCTTCTTCAATACATAATACATTTTCTACATTTTCTTTTACTATTTCTCTCATGCCCTGCACTGATGTGTGATTATCCTGAAGATATGCAAATGTTCCTTTCCTGACCTTGACCCCTGAACTTTCCCCTTGATTATCTGTTTTTTCTGTGCTGCAATCATCATGATCATTTGTTCTAGATGCTGAATTACACCCTTCTATATCACCATGGTAACAATGTTCACTATCAAAGGTGAAAGACTCTGCTACAAGCTTCAGGGCGCCAGTACAGCCATTAGTAAATATTACAGTATAGTCTGTACTAGTTGTATTAAAAAACTGTAAAATCCTGCAAAAAACATAAAATTTGTGTAAAACCTTAACTCGGACTGGATCTTTTGAAAAAGTGAAATCTATGAAAGTGGATGTAAGAAAATAATCCAGACCATTTCATGAAATCTTAAAGACCAATGTGAAATAACATTAAGAAAATTAAAGAAAATGTCAGAACTTAAACTTAAAATCATTTCTTTAGTCTTGATAGTAGAATTTGAATTTTGACATGCTCGCTTGATAAGCTCACATACATGTTGAAAATTAAAATGAAACCATCTCAAGTGAAAAAATACCGGTAGTCTTTGTTGCAGATTTCCCTCAGTCCGGGCCAGAATATGTTGGAAAGAATATAATGTCAACTACATTATAGTGTTACCATGGAATCTGGATTTTATTCTTAGTTTCCATGGTTTCTATACTAAATTGCTATAGTGCCAAATACAGCAAAATAAGTGAAAACTGGAGAATAATGAAACTGCATTTGTCCGGACAGTACTTCATGTTTTATGTACTTTATTGTAAGGGTACTTGTATTGATAAGTTTGACTTTTTTCTAGTCTGATTTTTACTGTGAGTCTTTTTGTGAATTTATTTTTTAGCTATTCACCACAAATAGGGGAGGGTTTGGATCCAAGAAAACGAGTTTAACCCCACTGCAATTTTTGCACCTGTCCCCAAGTCAGGAATATGTTGGTCATTGGCTTGTCCTTGTCTTCTTATAAAATTTTAGTTTCTTGATATTTGGATTATTGGATGTGGTTTGTTTCCATTGATTTATTTACTTTTTTACCTTTTTGGGGCCATTTAGGGCTTGCTATATGGTGTGAGGTTCCTGAGACTTTGTTGAAGACCGTACAGTGCCCCCTTGATGCTTTGTTTTGAATCGTTTTAACCTGGATATGGGATGTTGTCTCCTTGACATTTACCCCATTTTCTCTCTTTTTCATAATTACAACATACAATAACTATATTGCTCTTGAATTATATACAATAATTTTTTACTAAAATACCAACAAACATATGCATACAAAAGGGCCCTATAGGAGTCTAATTAAATGATCCATGACAAGATCTTTTTGGCAATGTGATTCATGAAACTAGAGGCTCTCAAGAGCCTGTAACACTCATCTTGTCCATGGCTGACATAGGCAGTCCAAATAACCTCAAAGTTAAAGGGCTTCATTTTTATACACCCACTTTGAAAAAGCGGCAGGTTAAGTGATGTTGGTGTCCGTCCATCCGTCACACATTTTTGGTTACAGTTTTCTCAGCTTGTATACGCTACTTCCTGTTTGCCGATATGTTGAAGTTTAACTAAAACACACTGTGGATGAGAAATTTGGTCACAGTTTTCTCAGCTTGATTTCAAATTTGGTCAGATTCTGGATTATAATGAGTTGTAATGTGTACTCTATTTTCAGGTCTGTCATGTTGCTACTTCCTGTTTGCCGATATGTTGAAGTTTTGCAATAACTGACTAGGGATGAGAAATTTTCGTCACAGTTTTCTCAGTTTGTATATATTGGAATGATTTCATATTTGGTCAGAAGCTTGATTATAATGATTTGTAGCATGTAAGCTATTTTGAGGTCTGCCTTATTTCCACTTCCTGTTTGCCAATAAGTTTTACTATATCCCTTTATAGATGAGAATTTTTCGTCACAGTTTATTCAGTTTATATATATGGGAATGATTTCATATTTGCTCAGAGGCTTGATTATGATTAGTTGTAACATGTAAGGTATTTTCGGTTCCGCCGTATTGCTACTTCCTGTTTGCCAATATGTTGGAAGTTTTACTCTAACACACTCTGGGTGAGAAATTTTGGTCACAGTTTTCTCAGCTTGTATATGTTGGAATGATTTCATATTTGGTCAGAAGCTTGATTATGATTAGTTGTAACGTGTACGCTATTTTCGGTTCTGCTGTGTTGATGCTTCCTGTTTGCCCTATATCATGTATATGTTGAAGTTTTACTATAACAGACTATGAATGAGACATTTTCGTTACAGTTTTCTCAGCTTATATATGTTGGAATGATTTCATATTTGGTCAAAAGCTTGATTATGATTAGTTGTAACGTGTAAGCTATTTTTGGTTCTGCCGTGTTGCTACTTTCTGTTTGCCGATATGTTGAAGTTTTACTATAACAGACTATGGATGAGAAATTTTGGTCAGTTTTCTCAGCTTGTATCTGTTGGAATGATTTCATATTTGGTCAGAAGCTTGATTATAATGATTTGTAACATGTAAGCTATTTTGAGGTCTGCCTTATTTACCACTTCCTGTTTGCCAATATTTTGAAGTTTTACTATATCCCTTTATATATGAGAATTTTTCATCACAGTTTATTTGGCTTCTATAGGTGGGAATGATTTCAAATTTGGACTGGACCTTTATAATAATGAGTTGTAATGTTTAAGCCATTTACAGGTCTGTTGTGCATGCACTTCCTGTTTGCCGACTCTTTGATGTTTAACTATAACTAAACTTATGCTGTATTACCACTTCCCGCTTTCTTGGCTTGTATGAGTGGGAGGGGTGATTTCAAATTTGGTCTAGAAAAATGTTTAAAGAATTGTAATACACTTTGGAAGCGGGGTATTCATTTGTGTGTGGCCCAGCGGACCACAGTACTTCTAGTCTAGTTTGTTAAAAGACCTCTGTGTATTATGGCCCAATAGCAAATTATGTCCCAGAGTGGCAGCCATCTTGGATCTAATGTGGACTTATTGGACACATTTTTCAAAGTTGGCCGACTAAGGCCAATGGTGACTAAGCTTTGTTCCAATACGGAAAGTAGTTTCAGAAGAGAAAAATCTTTGTTTGAACATGTTTTCCCATTTGGTTCAATTTAAATTTGCTTCTAATTGGCAGCAATCTTGAATAAGGTACAGATATCACAAACACATTATTAAAAGGAACCATCAAAGGACTATTGTGCCCTAGTTTAGTTCTATTTGACTCTGTATTTTCAGTGATTTCCCATGGGTATGTTGCTGCTGGTATCCATCTTGGATGAGGCACAGACTTGCCAGACATATTTTTTAAAAGGGACCACCCGAGGACTACTATGACCAAATTTGGTTTTAATTCACTCTGTAGCTTGAGAGGAGAAGATCTTTGAATGATTTCCCATAGGTCCAAAGTTAAACTAAAAACTATGTGCCCGGCTGGTGGCCATCTTGGATGATATGGGGGCACGTCAGACAGCTTTCTCAATGAAAATAAAATCTAATCCTCGATATGCTGAACAGTTTTGAATTTAAAACTTAACCTCTGTCTCAAATCATTGTTGAAATATAAGGCAAAATGTATATATTTAAATATTTAAAATTATGAAAATTTGACCACTAAAGGTCTGCAATAACTCCTAAACGAGTATTTAGATTTCCTTAAACAATTTTAGGTGGAAAGATCTTGACGTGCTTAGCATTTTTGCAATTCAAAATTTACCTCTATCTGTTATGTTTTTTTCAATAAAAATTAAAAAGATTAAAATTTTGATCATTTATGGAAAAATGACAATAAGTGAAAGACTGCATGGTTATCAGATTTTCTTCAAAATCACAAGGGAGGTACAGTGCTCCCTCGTTATACCGCCCCACTTTAATGGCGGTCCCTCAACTTATCGCCAACCATTTTCAAGGTACATTTTTCAAAAGTTGCATAGTTTCTTTGTAATTATTCCCTCGATATATTGCCACCCTCACTTATAGCCAAAAATTTCTCTGGTCCCAAAGGTGGTGATATAACGAGGGTGCACTGAACGTAGATCTTCCTATGCTGATTATTTTTATTACATGTCATATTTTGATATATCTGTAATGGTTTTAGAGTTATTTGCAAATCAACCAGAGGGTAAACCTCATACTACATCTGTACATCCCCCTTTTTCCCATGATCAGTGAAGTATGAAGTTGGTAGCAAGGTTAAATTTTTATTAAGATTTTTGTTGATTATACCCTAATGTGTATTTATATAAAGTTTCATGATAAGAGAAATCCTTCACAGAAAAATACTTCAACCTGAGGGCAATCACAGACGAACAGACAGACGGACAGACCCAAACACTATATGCCCCCTACTATCGTAGGCATGGCATAAAAGCAACAATTTACCCTTATGTTCTATTTTTAGTAACAGTTGCAAAGATGTTCTGATTACAGACTGATCAAACATAGTATCGAAACTGCATACCCTGGTGATGTTTCAAGCCAAGTTTGATCACAATAGGGCCTGTAAGTCTCGTACAATTTTAGAACTTCTGGGATCAAAAATTGTACCCGGAAGTTACATTTTAAACAAAGATATATGACGTTTCAAACAAAAATTTGAACGTCATAATGCTCTTACGTCATGTTATGGCGGGAAGAGTTATTGAATTGCCTGTTTATCGTGGATTCTCATGAGTCACATGACGAGACTTACAGACCCTATTGGCCCTGCAGTTTCTGAGGAGAAGATTCTTGAAATTATTGACAGATGATGGAAGGACGGGCGACAGATACAAAGTGATGGCAAAAGCTCACACGGCATTTTAGGCTAGGTGAGGTAAAAACAGCCCTAGAAATATGATTGTGATTTTGCTGATTTCATCTAGGGTTCATGACATATAATTTTACAAATTTCAAAGAATGACTATTTCCATCCTCTATAAACAAGAGCTGTCGCCGAATGGCAGCCAAATATACCCCCCGCTCATTGAACCCTGAATCGATATGGTAAGTGCAAAATTAAGTTGGTGTGGACTCATTACAGGTGTGGACACAGTACAAGTGTGGACACAATACAAGTATGGACACAATGATATAATCTTCAAGAAAGAACTTTTCACAAGGGTAATTCCAATGAAAACACTCTGTCAAATCAGACAAATATAAAATTCACCTTTTTTCAGCTTATTTGATATTTTTACACATCTACATATAGTGTTCTTCCTTTGTCTAAAGTTTCATCAAAATCCTTCAAGTGGAATAAGAGGAGTTGTGCATACAAAGTAACCCATACATTGGGAATCAATGAAAGCTCAAAGTCGAACAATCTCCCCTTCCTGGTTTCTGACAATAATTATATTACTTCATGCACATCTCCATAGTGTCCTCACGTTGTGTAAAGTTTTATTAAATTCCTTCAAGTGGTTTAAGAGGAGTTGCACTTACAAGGTAACCCATAAACAGGAAATCAACGAAAAGTCAAAGTCCAATTATCTCCCCTTCCTGGTTTTGGACAATAATTATATTCCTTCATGCACATCTCCATATAGTGTCCTTCCTTTGTGAAAAGTTTCATCAAAATCCTTCCAGTCCAGTGGTTTAAGAGGAGTTGCGCTTACGAGGTAACCCATAAATAGGGAATCAACGAAAAGTCAAAGTCCAATTATCTCCCCTTCCTGGTTTTGGACAATAATTATATTCCTTCATGCACATCTCCATATAGTGTCCTTCCCTTGTGGAAAGTTTCATCAAAATCCTTCAAGTGGTTTAAGAGGAGTTGCGCTTATGAGAAGTGTGGACAGACGGACAGACAGACAGACAGACGGACGGACAGACAGACAGGGTGATTCCTATATACCCCCCCCAAACTTTGTTTGCGGGGGGTATAACCATACATTGGGAATCAATGAAAGCTCAAAGTCGAATTATCTCCCCTTCCTGGTTTCTGACAATAATTATATTACTTCATGCACATCTCCATATAGTGTCCTCACGTTGTGTAAAGTTTTATTAAATTCCTTCAAGTGGTTTAAGAGGAGTTGCGCTTACGAGGT
>MJUU01053732.1:65663-89191 GCA_002080025.1 Modiolus philippinarum | reverse complement strand
AAAAAATGAAGCAGATTACTTTTTTCTCAAATATCAGTTTTCTGGTTTGGTTTCCATGGCAACCGAAAGCTCCACTATCTATTACAAGCCATTTCAGCCACAAATCCAAAACAATTTCGGCAGGGGTTCTCCTTATAATTTAGGTAATACATAATCAAAACATGTTATGAAAAGAAAACTGCTATTACTGAAACGTATGTATTGTTGCTAAATAGAATCCTAAAAAAAATAATTCTTTGAGATTATTTTAACTATGTCGTTCTATGAAGCTTTATTGACAACTTTGCAAAATAAATAGAGAATAAGTTTTTTCCCTCCTTTGTTTTCTTATCTCCATTTTTTAAATTATGATATCTAGTTACATCTTATTTTTTAGTTAAAGAGATACCGTTAAAGACGGCCAAAAGAGTTTTGGTGTACATATTTTAACTAATTTTGATGTATCGTACACGTTCTAGTAACAAAAGTGACATTTCTGCTTAAACAATAAAATTTTTAGCTATTTCTATGAACATGAAATTTTAATCCTACTACCGTATAGCGGGTTATTTTGACGGGTGTAAAATTTGGCGGTTTTAAAGAGAAAATGGATACGAAAAATTTTGGCGGTTTTTATTTTCGCGATGAAATACGTAATGAAATATTTTCTTGTTACTAAGAAGAGGCGAGTTTCCGTTTATAAATAAGTGTGGATCAACATGACATATTAAAGAAAAGAATGATAATTATCCTTTGATTTTATTACCATTAATCAATTATTTAGTAAATTACATGTAATTTATATTAGTACCTACAGTATATTCGTCACATACACAGCTTGGCCTGAAAACAAACTTTAGACATGCACAATTACATATCTAAATACCCAGGCCGCTATGAAGAATATTATTTAATTTCCAAAGGTAATAATTAAAAAAATATGCTTGAAATTTCGTATACTTATTTAAATGTCTAAAATGTAGAATAAAATTTGGCGGAATTTATTTTGGCGATTTAAGCTGGACCGCTAAAACACGCCAAAATTAGCACCCCGCGAAAATAACCCGCTATACGGTATTAATTTCAAACGTGTTGAATGTTAATTATTCAAAAATTTTCAGTCCGATATTGCTAAAATAAATCGATCGACATCACGATCTTGTGGACCGCTATGGGATACCTGTTTCCCAGATGACAACAGATCGTTCTCTTGGCCACTAAAGTTTGTTTTTCCACTACCGGATTCAACTTTACTTCTGGATTTGACATGTTCATCATGGCATGTGTCTTATAAGAAGCAGGAGATGCTTACTGTACCGGTGCACGTGGTCTGACCCATGGTTTTTTATTGGGTCCGTGTATGTGTTTGTGTCTTCATTTTTCTTTTCTGTGCCAAGCTCATGTTATGTCTTTGTTTCTTTATTTCTCCGATGTGGCCATTGTCCTTGGGTTGTTCGTTTTAGACTAACGGTTCGGTTCTCATTTACTTCACTACTGTAGTACACATGGTGACTAATTCTACTGTAAAATTTCAACATTATCCGAATAGCGGTTCCACAAGAATGGCCATTGTATAATAAACAATGAAAGGATACGGAGTAAATATACGTGAGACAAAGTCTCTACAAATACATGGTAAAACAAGCAAAGGAACAACGCTTTTATTGTTGCTCTTCATCTTGAAGTCACCATGAAGCCTCCGACAATGAGCTTTGCTCTTACCTCATAGTAAGCTCAAGACGGCCCCTAGCACCGGTTTGAGCGGATTCTTTGCTAATTGTTGAACAACGCTACACCAACGGTGAATGAAAGGATATGGAGTAAATGCACATGAGACAAAGTCTCTACAATTACATGGTAAAACAAGCAAAGGAACAACGCTTTTATTGTTGTTCTTCGTCTTGGACACCATGAGGCCAACTACAATGACCTTTCCTCATACCTCATACCAAGTTCAAGACGGCCCCTAGCACCGTTTTGAGCGGAATTCTTTGAACATGTCGAACATGTCTTTTGTGGTCATGGATGCAGGATCGTCAACAAACATAAATTAAACAGGCAAAGTGCTCTTACAATCACTGTCATCTGTTGCCCGACAAAAGCACTAGTGTCTTAAGCTAGTGGACGATTACAACATATAGACAAACACAGGGCACTCATCAAGTCAATTGTAAGAAAACTTGTATATATAAAATAGTTAGATGTGGACACTATAAACAGGTGGTCAGAATAAGATTTTGAAATTACAAAAATAATAAATGCCGATCTTTGAAAGTATGATAACATATCCATATGAGAAATTTTTTTCACGAACAAGTATACAATAACAATGCTTAAAGTCCTGAACTCCTACAATATTTGACGAATCAAAATGGCGATACAATCTAGTTCATATGGTGACTAACAATCCTGTAAAATAAGAATGAATTCCGAGAAATCTACAAAGTCCTGTAACTTTGTTAAAAATTTATGAATCAATCTGAAAATAAAAGGTGCACAAGTACTTATAGTTACTAACATTCTGACAAAATTTGAAAAGTCAATTCAGAAAGGTTCCCGAGATAAGCTTCGGACAAANCAATGTTTAAAGTCCTGAACTCCTACAATATTTGACGAATCAAAATGGCGATACAATCTAGTTCATATGGTGACTAACAATCCTGTAAAATAAGAATGAATTCCGACCAGCGGTTTCTGAGGAGTTGTGTCCATAAGTTTGACAGACGAACGGACGGACAAGCGGACGAAGACTATTACTAGTAGTCTCTACCGTGGGGGCGGGGGACTAAAAAAGATGCTAGGAGTTTCGCAGAAAGCCAACGAAATGAACGATTGTTGGGTGTACAGTGGTAAATATGTTCCACGGCAATCATAGCGATGCATGGAAAGATTTATTTCTTTATTGATTTATTACAGACCAAATATTCCCACAGACGATAAATATTCCCTCAAAAAACTGTTTCTGTAGATTTTCAGAATTTATCGCATTCTGTCAACTCAATGATGTTTAAATAAGAATATATAACAATAGCGCCGCATAATATATAATGCATGTATAAATTATCCATATCCAATATTTCAATGAAATATTCCGTAATTATTGTATAGCAAGAAATTTTTCCCTAAGAAAGCAACTAAAAAGTAAGCATGCAATTAATTACATACTGCACTAGTGCAAATATGACTTAAATTTTCTGACGTCATTGACAACTACTAGAAAGTTTTGCTTTGCTGTACAATAAAAGGGTTATTACATGAATATATACTACTCAACAAAAGAAACGATACACAGTTAATTTTTGTAAATATTTTTGTATTTCGCAATTTAAAGTTTTTATTTTAGTGTATTAATGTATTCAACGCAAAAACGCATTTGTTTATTCCATTTTTAGATCAATTCCGAAACGGATACGATGAAAATCCGGAATAGATTTTTTTTTCGCCCTATGATCGAGTGTGCCGTTAACGGACGGATGATTTAAATTGCTTGATGTCAATAATCGGGACACTTCATCAGATTAACAATTTGCCATTTCAAAAAGTTGAAAACAATGTTTCATTTCGATGCCCCGTTCAATCCAAAATCAACGTGAACAATGAATTATCGCGATAAGACCTTCGATCTTGATTTTTGCACTCTCAATTAATCGTTATGCGAAAAGAAGAACAAACTAAGGACTTTTGATTAATCTAAAGCAAATGTGCCCATCAAATGATTAATCACGTGACAGCGGGGCCTGTGAGACGTCACAACGTCAACATCGCGTAACACGCTTTTACACTTATGAGAACGGAAGTTGAAATCGAAAAGTAGGCCTGAGGGATTCATGATCGACATATCAACAGAATTTGGAAGTCAGCCGGTTCGAAAATGTGATGGTTTGGTAAAAAGAAAAAATAGACATTCTTACTATTTAGGTCTTCAAAAAGAAATTCCGGATAATGACCTTGACCGTGACCGGAGAGGGTTCAGAATTGTAAGAGACATTTTGGGGCATAAAGTTAATTCTTATTTGCAAATAATACATTTCATCTACGAGTGGTGTTCTCTGCTGGAATTTAAATGTAAATATTGATAAAATCTGTGTATAGTTTCTTTTGTTGAGTAGTATATATACATAGAATAATGGAAGGTTTAATATTGTCGACAATATTGGACGAGTCCACTTGTAGGCTAGTCTATTATTGGAGACAATATTTGAAGTATCAGAAAAAAAACTTCTGTTATTCTTTTATCAGTAATTAACTAAATCATTTGATGGACAAATTTTGACAAATTGAAATTAAATTTTCAATAAATCATGAAATTGACTATTAATTAATAAAAGATTTTTTATGGTCCAAACGGTTTTTGTAGATGTATATTTCTTTGTTTACATTGATTCTGATTGACAAAGGAGGCGTGGCCGCCTAAGATACTTTTTGCCAATATTTTTTTCGTATTCGGGCTTTAGCACATACTGAAATTATTTCCTTCACGAGATCAAAGGAAACTCATTCAAATTATCAATAATAGGGAATAATAATCCTCGTAAAATATATATTGACTAGCATAAACCCTATATTCTAAATATTCCAAAGTATTTGAAGCAAAGACTACATATATATATTTATATAGCCCATACCTCATAATTTTCTAGTACCAAATTTTCTTATAGTTGAATCGATATGTGCCCTGTGGTTGTTTTCATGTTGTGATTGTCTTCTGTTGTTCCTTTTGTCAGGCGACAGATGACAGCGCCTGTTAGAACACTTTGTCAGTTACTTTTATGTGTGTTGACGACCCTGCATCCATGGGATAAATAAAGACATGGATGTAGCTCGAAATCTAGCAATGAATTCCACTCAAAACGGTGCTAGGGGTCGTCCTGAATGAACTTACTATGAGGTAGGAGCAGAGCTCATTGTTGAAGGTCTCCTGAAGACTTCAAGATGAATAACAATAAAAGCTTTGTTCCATTGCTTAGATTTTACCATTTATATGTAGAGGCTTTGTGTACATTTACTCCATATCCTTTCATTGTGCATATCCTAAAAATTTTGTTAGTATTGACAGAACTATATTTTAGCTTTTTCGGAAATATTTGTGTGCGTATGCCACAATTAAACCCTGTGCAAAATCAAAATCACTTATCCACATCCCTAATACATTAAGATACTCTAAAAAGGCAGTATCGCTCATCAGGACCTTGGCAAATAACCTCTGTCATTTTTAAGCTACAGTGTATGGTGAATAAAAGGATATGGAGTAAATGCACATGAGACAAAGTCTCTACAAATACATAGTAAAAAACAAGCAAAGGAACAACGCTTTTATTGTTGTTCTTCATCTTGAAGTCACCATGAGGCCTTCAACAATGAGCTTTGCTCATACCTCATAGTAAGTTCAAGACGGCCCCTAGCACCGGTTTAAGCGGAATTCTTTGCCAATTGTCGAGCAACGCTACATCCATGTCTTTCTTGGTTATGGGTGCGGGATTGTCAACAAACATCAATTAAACTAGCAAAGTGCTCTTACAATCACTGTCATCCTTTGCCCGACAAAAGCACTAGTGTCTTAAGCTTGTGGACAACTACAACATATGGACAAACACAGGGCACTCATCAAGTCGAATGTAAGAAAACTTGGCGTTATAAAATAGTGAGATGTGGGCACTTAAAACAGGTGGTCTGGATTACATTTCGAAAATTACAAAAATAGTTGCCAAAATTTGAAAGTATCAATAGTATATCCATATGAGAAATTCTCTCACGCACAAGTACACCATAACTGAAAAATATAGAGAGCATACTTCTCTCGCACGGGGAATCGTTTTACGGACTCCAAACTGCAGGAGAGACAAACTCCAGTCGTAAATGGTGAATAAAATGATATGGAGTAAATGCACATGAGACAAAGTCTCTACAAATACATGGTAAAAAACAAGCAAAGGAACAACGCTTTTATTGTTGTATTATTGTTTGTCAAGTAACCTTTATATTATAGTGGTCAGTGTTAAACTATTGTCCCTTCTGGTCGCCATCTTGGATAAGAGATGGATCTTCAGGACAAAAAATTAAAGACAAATATTGTGGCTTACTTTATTTCCAACTGGCTAAACGGTTTTAGGGGAATGTGCTCAAATATTAATCTATGTAATTTATCAAAGATAGCAATAGGGGGAAACATAGTCTAATATTGCTATCTCTGATAAATTAGACCTATGGTTGTTGTATACCTAGGGTTGTTTATTTGTGTTAATCGTCTTTCATAAGTCTTTTTGTCGGGCAACGGATGACAGCAGTTGTAAGAACACTTTGCCAGTTAATTTTATGTTTGTTGACAACCCCGCATCAATGATAAAAGGGATACACGGATTTGGTGTTGCACGACATTTAGCAATGAATTCCGCTCAAGTCAGTGCTAGGTGCCGTCTTGAACTTACTATGAGGTAAAGCTCATTGTTGAAGGCCTCATGGTGACTTCAAGATGAAGAACAACAATAAAAGTGTTGTTCCATTGCCTGGTTTATTCATGTATTTGTAGAGACTTTGTCTCATGTACATTTACTCCATATCCTTTCATTGTTACTATAAGACACCTGGTCTGAAGGGTACTACCTAAGAAATATTGTTTGGTTCTTATTCGGCCAGTTATTTAAGAAGGAAGATATCTTTGAATGTGCGTGTCATGGGGCCACAGTTCATAACCGGCTGCCAGTTTGGATAAGAGTCGGCACCAAAGTATGCCCTAAATCTGATTCATGCCAAGTCTGGTTTAAATCCATTAGCGGTTCTTTAAGATATATATGCATGTTCTACAGGTTCTTATATTAAAACTAAGTCCCCGTTGGGTGACAGATCATCAATAAGAAGGCAAACTTATCAGAACCCTATAAGTATCATTTATGCCATGTGTGGTTTTCATCCATTACGTGGTTGCCTAAAACATGCATTTTTCCATAAGTTCCACTGTTAAACTAAATCCCCACCGCTTATGGTAATGTTGGGTGACGAATAGACACCAAATTAAACAACACTTGGTCAGAACCGGAGTTGGGGTAATGGTAATGGGTAATCGCAACCGATTGTAATCAATTGCAAAATACTGAGTAATAGAAAGTAATCTGTAATCGATCTAAATTTCAATTACATGTAATTGTAATTTAATTGATTACAGCTGCTGCAAACCCTGTAATGATCGATTACTTTTCAATTAGATTTCAATTACCTTTTTTATTTGAAACATAGAGATGTGTATTTTTAGGATAATAGGATAGTATAATAGAAATAAGAAACGCAGCAAAAACAATAAGTCTCCACAAACTTCGTTTTGGAGACTTAAAAAGAAAGGACATTTGCAATGACTCTAAATGTATTATCAAATACTATGCTTGAAAATAATTTTTGAAAGCAAAAAAAAACAAGAAATGGATGTCGATACGACATCAAACCGGGTTTTCGTTCACTATTTGAATGCAGAAATAGGTACTTGTGTGAAAAGCTGCTTAACTTATACCTCCTCTCATTATGTGCAGTGTATGCCATAACTCTTAAAAATCACTGAAAAATTACTTCACTTAAGTCAAACAAAAAGCATATGGCCAAAACTCCTGTAGATTTCTTAGTTCTAATGGACAGAACTCCTGGAATAATTGTACGATGAAAAATCCCCAACAATATGCACATCTACCTATGATATCCTTGCTATATACAAAGTTTCATGAAATTTTGTTGAACGGTTACAGAGGAGTTGTGCTTACAAGCATATGGTCAAAACACCTATAAATTTCTTAGTTCAAAGGGGCAAAACTCCTGGAAACACTGTACGATGAATAATCCCTGACAATATGCACATCTACATATGATGTCCTTTTCATGAAATTCAGTTGAATGGTTAAAGAGGAGGACATGCGCTTACAAGCATTTGGTCATAACACCTAAAAATTTCTAAGCTCAAAGGGGCATAACTCCTGGAAAAAATTATACGATGAAAATCCCCGACAATATGCACATCTACATATAATGTCCTTGCTACATACAAAGTTTCATGAAATTCTGTTGAATGGTTAAAATGGACTTGCGCTTACAAGCATATGGTCATAACAGCTTTAAATTTCTAAGTTCAAAGGGGCATAACTCCTGGAAAAATTGCACGATGAAAAATCCTCGACAATATGCACATCTACATATGATGTCCTTGCTACAAACAAAGTTTCATGAAATTCTGTTGCACGGTTACAGAGGAGTTGCGCTTACAAGATCTGGCAGCCGCCCGGCCGCCCGCTCAACCGCCGTACATCAGCATTTCAATAACCGGATTTCCCAACGGGAAAACCCGGTCGAAAACGGAGATCGAGAAAAAACAATGCTTATGAGAGATAGCAATTCAAAATTTTGCAAAATATAAAATACATTACAGCTAATCCAAACCGAAAGAGAAAGCAAATACACAAATAACAAAATGTACATGTAGATAGCCTGTTTATACAAGAATAAACTGTTAATTAGTTCATTACAATAAATTAATCCACACCTGTATTAATTTTGATAATTAAATCTTTATAAATATACATATTTATTGTTTAAAAATTACAATGATCAACCCAATGATTAATATTTGTTGATATTTGACCATTAAAAAGAAACATTTCTCTTTGTAAATAGGATTTTAATTTTCTTTTCAAAGGACATTGCAATGATCAATTCGTACAATCATGAAGCAGAAACAAAATGAAAAACAAAATCTTGCCCTGTTCATGGGGAGGAAAATAAGAGAAAATTGAAAGAATGCACAAAACCATAAGGATATTAACAGTGCTTTATTACTCATAATAAAGGAAATGGTGTCAATCTTTTAAAAATCCGCAATCGAAAAAAAACTTGTTAACATTTTTAATCCTAGAAATGACAAGTTTTTCTCTTTATATAGATATGTTTTGCAGCCAACCATTCTACTTATATGACTTCTAAGAAATGTAATTGAAAGTAATTGAATGTAATTGTCGATTACTTCTCCTAAAGTAATCGATTGTAATGGATTACATGCGAAAAACATGTCAGATTTGCGGTCTTTAAAAAAAAATCAAAAGTGCTATAATTTTTGTCATAATATTTTGCTTGAAAATTTCATTTTATGCATTTTTAGAAACAATCTCACACATTTTTAAGAACATCTTATGTGGTGTCTTTGGTCTTCCGTCTTCTGGTGTTCTTGCTTTTGCCTTGTCTCTGGACTTTGATTTATGTAATCTTGTGCTTTGTTCCTTCGGTATTTTACTGCCGTTGTTTTCTTATTTATTTTGTCATACTGCTTCAAACATAAACATGTTTCATGTTAAACAAATGAAAATCCTCAGAAGTTTAATATTAATCACTTATATTTCAAAATAGCTTCTGTTAAAGGTTTCTCAGCGAAAATAACATGTATCTGAAATTCTATTTATTTTCAAACTGACAAGTAAACATATTTAAATCCAATCAGTGATTTTCCCACTGGTAGCCATGATGAATGATAGATCATAAGCATCATTCATGCCAAGTTTTGATCAAACCCAATCAGTGGTTCTCAAGAAGTTTTTTTATGGAAAAGATTACGCCGGATGACTGGGACAAAGTAATGGTAAAAGCCCATCCTGGCATAGCAAGGTGAGCCAAAAAAGGCAAATAATACATATCCCTGAAATAAACAGGGCAAATAATGCATACGGCTATGATACCTTTACATCGCTCTGCACCCTGTAATACAATATCAGAACTTGAGAACAAATGGTTAGCAACTTTCAAGCGAACCAACTCTGACAACGTTATAAACGAAGACGACATAACCAGCGTGGTCAGGGTACTAATTGTGCATAAACAGTACATAAATTCATCTTTAAGGGGGTAGACCTGGGGTAGGAGGAGATCACTTTTTATTACTTACACAAAGAAATAGAGTCATTACAATAGGTATGGTCAAAATTTAAAAATTGAATTTTTTTCCACACGACAAATAAATATCCATTTTGTCATAAAAACAAGTTCCCAACATCCAGTTATTTATAATGAGTGCGTTTTAATTTACATTTTTGCAATGCTGTCCAAAGGTAATGAAAAATGTAAATGTCGGATTTCTTCCATTTTAATTTATAATTTATAACACAGATTCAGCAATTTAATTGATTTTTACCCACTTAATTCTAAATTAAGAGAAAATGGGACGGTAGAATTTTCTAAAATTTTAATATATCTTGCATATACTAGTTTTCTTTCTATTCCCAGTTTTTGGTGAAAATTAAAAGACATAATTTTTTACGAGAAGTGTTTAAGAGTGATCGAAATAGAGTAAAAATTTCAGCTTATACTGTTCAGAAACCCATGTATTTCAGTTGAAATTAGTTGAATTTACTATCATTATTCATGCTTTCTTTCACGTATGTCTAAACTACAGAATTTTGCGTTTGAAATAATTTTAAAACAAATACAAATTTAATTAGAGCCAATTTTATATACCATAATCAAGTCCTGAACGACCAAATAATATGAGGAAACAGGGTATCTTTGATGACCACTAGACATAAAATTGTTGAAAATTGCTTTAACACCCCGTAGGAAGCTGTACAATGGAAAATGAGGGGATGAGCTTTTGAACGGAGGATAGAGAGCTCAGGTAAATCAAAACATTGCAGACGAAGATGGAATATGTCTCGGAAATATAGTTTACATTCGTTAAAAGGCTATGTTTAAGGGAATATCTGATTTAAAAGTGCATAAATAATAATATATTTCTTCTTTATAAAATTGTATTTGGAAATAACACCACAAATTATTAAAGTTTATTTGAACGGAAAACTGGAGGGTAGCGAGCTCCGTTCAAAAGGTAGTGAGGCATATGAACGGAGGGTAGCGAGCTTTTTATCTTCCAGTATGAAATCAAATCTCAGCAATAGGCAAATCCAAAGCTAAACCAATACAAATATTAAATCCATTTTCTCTCGGTATATATTAAATATGCTTATTATAACATTTTTCTTTTAGAAATAAAGACTGCGAGAAATATATACAAAACAACTTTATTTTCTCGACATTCGGGTTATTGGATGTGGTTTGTTTCCATTGATTTATTCACTTTTTACTTTTTGGGGGCCATTTAGGGCTTGCTATATGGTGTGAAGTTCCTCGCTGTGTTGAAGACTGCACGGTGACCCCTAGATGCTTTGTTTTGGGTCGTTTCAATCTGGATGATGGGATAGTGTCTCCTTGAAATTTCCCCCATTTCCTTTCTTTTTCATATTTATACAAAACAACTTTATTGCAGGGTTATTGCATGAATATTTTGGGCTATTATCCATAGGAGAATTTTATATTGCACGACCTTACGAATGCAATATATATTAAACGAGGTGAAAAATTATTGAAAGCTATATTTTGGTTACCTTGCAATTATAAGTTTAGGGAGGGGGTCGTCTTGAACACTTACTGAAAAATAAGAAAAAAATGGAGAGCAAAATAAAAATGAAAGACACTGCTCTGGTTTTTCTGAGTCAAATGTTATAAAACCTAATTTTTTTTTATCAGTTAAGAGAAGGATAAAAGGTAGTCTTAAGTCACAAATGATAGCGCCCCATGAATGGGCCATATGAATAATGATAGCGATCCGAAATGAGACCCTTTCATGAATACGACCATCTGTGAGCTTGATTTAGACACACGGGTAAACGAATCCTGAAACAAATAGAGAATAGCGAATAAAACAAATAAACAAGTTATTTGTACCATACCTACTAGTTCATTATTCTATAGAGACATGAAAGGGTCGATTTTAATCCTTTTCAAATGGGAATTGTGGTAGTTTTACTGTTCGTTCTTGTCAATTGAGTTGTATTCTGCTTTGCCTCCTTCAATTCAGTATGCACTTATTTATTCCTTTGTAAGTACATCGAGATAGGTTTTCAAATTATGTTGTATGTCCATGACATTAACATAATGGTTGTCGATAAACTGATCAATGTCGATATAAAATGTTCTTCGCATAGTGTTATTTACTATATATGTTCTGTTCTGCATATGTAATATAGCCAGAATTAACAGTCGACCAACATATTCAGTCTGATATAGCCATATTAGCCTGCTTTGTTCTGAAATAGCCATATCAGCCCTGTGATATTGGTCATATCAGCACAGATATGACGTTAACTCCTAATAAAATTTTATATTAAACAGATTAGAACATGGCCGTTTCCATATACGCACAGTTATCACCCCTCTACCCACATCAGCCCTCGGCTGACTCCTCGGGATAATTACCGTGCTTGTAAGGAAAAGGCCATGTATTAATAGATATTTATTTTATGACAGGAACTATCGTGATGATCCAATTCTAAATCAATTGCATATCTTTTCAATTAATTATGTTTTGATATCGCTCATGTGACACTAAGGGGTTTACGTATGATCCGTGAACAGGTTTTTTTTTAAGCTTGATTCGCGAACTATACCTCTTATAATGAAACGCGATTTCAAAGCAACCAAAAACCCATAAGCAATACGTGAATTTACAAAGAGGTATAGCAAATTTCCCGTGAAATTATTTCCTTCACCATACCGATATACCGATTTTACGAATTTTCTCAAAAACTTTTTAACAGGTCATCTATTATATACAAGTTTATAACAAAATAATTAAATGCATATTCAATGCTTAAATACATCCGCAACAAAAAATTAGTTTGGGTTCTCGGTTTCCTTCGAGTAGTTTCATATTCCGCAAAACTGTAAAATAGTTTAAATGGACACAAAATGCTGTTTACAGCCATGTTCGACTGCAAAAAAATGTCAGAAAACATACAGGCGTGGCACATACTAATTCTATCTCGAGGAACAAGACTAGAAACAAAAGACCATCTCTCTAGATTCTCGACAAAATTTGAGCATTTTTTGAAAATGGCCTTATGTAGGAACAAAATTTACGCCTAAATAGCTATACTTCTATAGATGTGTGATTTCATGACAGGAAGACCCTTAAAGGACCCCCTTCATAAATATTCAGTATTTTCAGTAACATTGCTCAGGGATTTTCATTCAGTAGTGCGTGCTCGCGATCCTCCGTTCAATAAATTCACTACCCCCCGTTCAATACATGAAATACTGGCTCACTACCAATTGAACGGAGCTCCCTACCCTCAAAATTTTGGTTCAAAAAGAAAATTGCAATTATTTGTTATTTGAAACAACTCTTTGAAAAGCTCGTAATGCAAATGATTTCTTCTAACTATAGGCATATAAAATATATTAAATAGTTTGTTCAAAAATTGTCAATCTAATAGTTATATGCGAAAAGGTCATTTCGTCTGCACGCTTAAAGTCTTACCTGAGCTCTCTACCCTCCGTTCAATTGCTCATTCCCCTCAACTCCCATTGTACAGCTTCCTACGGGGTGTTTAAGTCGACATGAAAATGTGTAGTTTAAATACTGAAAATATTTAAAAAATTAAACGAGTGAAAATTTTAGGTTTCCCCAGGTCTACCCCCTTAAAATTGCATTTTATGATTCTATTTTGAAAGGGTTGAAATGCAAACTTCACATAAAAAGTGTTTGATGTAAGAAAGACAGCAAATATTTCTTTCTTAAGTACATCGGCAAACGAATATCGAAGCAAGAAAAGGAAAGGGGAAATTCTAAAATCATAAATCCAACATCACGGCAACTCACAGCAACAAGAATTGAGATAGTATGACAAAAACAAAACAAATAAACAAAAATGAACAAGAACGCCACAAAACTAAAGCACTAGCAGTGTTAAGAGGACGTCAATGTGAAAGTCGGACAGTGGCTGGTAGATATGGCAAATTTTATTTTCAGATATCTTTAGCATTTTTGAACCACAAACACATATAATCTTCAAAACTAAGTTTGGCTTTTAGTTTATAACAATGATTTTATAGTAATAAATTACACAGAAAGCACTAAAAATGTGAAATAAAGGGAGATAACTTCTATATTTGAACAAAATTTTGTAAATTTGATAAAGATCAAGGTATATAGATTTGATAAGGAATTCAAATATGATTTTAGCCGTCCATGGTATATATGGAAAATTGCATCTTTTTGTGTTGGACATTTGTATAAGTTCAGATTTATTTATAATTGAACCAATCATTTGGTGGGATCTGATTACCATAATATAGGATCTGCCAATGCATAATTTAGATAAATGGTGTTGAATGTAAGTAATGATAGCTAATCTGTCTTTTCAGATGAAAAGATGGTCCTTTCATCCCATTTGAATACTTTGAAACTATTTAAAGAGAATGGTAGAAAACACATTTTATTAAATTCGCTTTTTTCCATAGACTTAGTGCTATACAAAAATTACAGTTATTATATTATCATAATTAATCACCAATTATTATTGTTTCGTATCTTAAGTAATAAAATAAGGTAATTCAAATTAATAGCTGTACTTAAACATAAAATTTTTTAGGCTAGTTCCTCATTTAATTAGCAGACTTTTAACAATAGTTGTGTAAGAATGTAAAACTATGTATTTCAAGAATATCAAGAAAACCATTAAGTATTGTTTTATTGTCCACAAGTTACTTTGTGACAATCAAAATGTTGTACATTAATTCTCAACTGAACATGTAGTCCTCATTTCTCGTGTAAAGGCATCTCCGAGTCCTTATCTTCTAATTTCCTGTTTCTATTGCAAAAAATAAACATGATATCATCATTCTAGTACCATTCACACAAAATAAGAAAATCAACAGTATGAGTATGGAAATTAGAAATAACCGCAACTGCAGTCATTTTGAGTTCTGTTTAAGACATCATACAACATTTAATTCCCCTTTTCGTGGTTTATCAATATAGTTTCAAGTAATAAAATATGATATTTTTTGTGTGTCACTTGTGTTAAAAGTCTTGATATTTTTCTTGTTAATATGATAATTGAAGGGTTGAACTTAACTTTAAGGTAGTAGACCTGCAGTTAGCGGGGTGGGACAGGCTTCTTTTTATAATAAAAAAATTGTTGTGATTAGAATGAATAAAGAATAAGATTTGTAACATTTATCATAAACAGAAATAAACTATCCATGTCATCAAGAAACTATACTCCTTTAATAAAACCCTTATAATGCCTGCATTGAAATATCAATGTTTTGAATTGTCTTTAAATATTAGATAGAAGTCAGATATTTATCAAATCAGGTTAGTTTTTCTACTTGACGTTAGCATTAAGGAATATTCATACTTTGTGTGCAGTTTTCTTAACATTTTGAAAAAAAAGTAGTAAGAGAAGTTTTGTAAAATTTTGATATAAAACAACGGAATAACGAAGGAACAATAGATGCGCTAATTTAAAAAAAATGTCAAGAGACGTGGCAAAAAAGAGAATAGAGAAAAACAAAGACATCAGACAGTAAAAAAAATACGGAAATAAAAACACACAACATTCAAAACTAAGGCAAAAATAGTGTGAACTCCGACATAATTAGAGATAAACATCAGGTGCTCCGGAAGGGTTGAAGTTTTCAAATTTGCACTCAGTGACCTTGACATTTGACCTGGCTGAAATTTTTTTGGTGGATTTGTACTTAGCTTCATTAGATCTATTCATATATGGAATATTAAGCCTCTAACAATTGTAATTAATGAGCTATAGCAAAAGCTAGATTTTGACCTTTGACCTATGACCTTGACCTTTGACCTGACCTCAGTGAAATTTGCATAATGCTGTTCAGTTTCATATGGCCAATATACAGGCCAAATATGAAGGTCCTATCACATCTGGTTGAAAAGATATAGGCAATGTTAAAGTTTTTGTTAAAGTTTTTCAAATTTGCACTCTGTGACCTTGACTTTTGACCTGACCAAATTTTTTTGGTAGATTTATATTAGGCTTTGTTAGATCTATTCACATATAGAATATCAAGTCTCTAGCGATTGTAATTAACGAGCTATAGCAAAATCTAGATTTTGATCTTTTGACCTCTGTGACCTTGACCTTTGACCTGATCTCAGTGAAATTTGCATAATACTGTTCAATTTCATATGACCAATATACAGGCCAAATATGAAGGTCCTATCACATCTGGTTGAAAATATATAGGCAATGTTTAAGTTTTTGTTAAAGTTTTCAAATTTGCACTCTGTGACCTTGACCTTTGATCTGACCCCAACTTTTTTTGGTAGATTTGTATTAAGCTTTTTTAGATCTATTCACATATAGAATATCAAGTCTCTAGCAATTGTAATTAACGAGCTATAGCAAAATCTAGATTTTGACTTTTTGACGTCTGTGACCTTGACCTTTGACCTGACCTTGGTGAAATTTGCATAATGGTGTTCAGCTGTAAATGATCAATGCACATACCAAATATGAAGTTCCTATCATATCTGGTTTAAAAGTTACAAGCCAGGTTAAAGTTGCGGACAGACAGACAGACAGACAGACGGACAGACAGGTCAAAAACAATATGCCCCCGATCTAAAGATCCGGGGGCATAAAAATCACCTTATAAACTACATGCTCGGCAGTAACGTATTAACTGTAAAAAGAACACTCTATCATTGGAGAGGTAGGTATATTGCTGGTAAGAAAGGGAAGTTTACAATTGGAAAGTTAATATCTGAAAGTTGTCATATAGCTTAGATTTCAAACGTGCGTTTTCATCTATGTTTGACAAAAGATCCGAGTAAGAAGGTTTATCAGTAGTCTTTTTAATTCCAAGCTCATTGGGATAAAATGAATTGATACAAATAATGCAAGTGGAGGATCTTAAAATTTCCAGTTTTTGGTGAAAATCGAATTGTAGGTTATTATTGGAATAAAATGAATGTAGCTGTTATTTAGTAGTATTTTGACAAGTAATTTATTTTGTACTGCAAATGAACACTTAATGCATGCCTATGATTATTATTCTCTAATATTAATGTCTACACATAGTTGATTTATGGATTTCCAGATGTTTTGATTTTATCTGCACTAGGGAGACAGAAAATGTCGAAATGCGAGTGTGTA
The DNA here is from genome assembly GCA_002080025.1 of Modiolus philippinarum. NCBI lineage: Eukaryota > Metazoa > Mollusca > Bivalvia > Mytilida > Modiolidae > Modiolus > Modiolus philippinarum. The sequence continues at coordinate 72,227 of MJUU01053732.1, read as the reverse complement.
GAGGCTAAATTCGCAGTAACTTCGGTATTTTTTTTTATTAGTTTTAAAGTTTATCTTTATATACAGTACAGTAGTATATGCCTCATGGTGATTTCCTCACGGTTTATACTAGCCAGATAGTCAGTCTTGTCGTAGTTTTGTCGTTTAATATAGCTATATTTGATATTACTGATAATTGTGACATCGTTTTGTTTTGTTTTTTGTTTTTTGTTTTTTGGGGTTTTTTTGTTTTTGTTTTTGTTTTTGTTTTTGTTTTTTTTTTTTTGCATTTTGAGCAATTTCGAAATTATGGATTTCCTATGTTTGGATTCTAGTTCTGTTGAGTTAATTTCCGAATTGGCCATACATCTTATGATAATTATTGCATTTGGAGTTCACAAATGTCTTATGGTCTCATGTTCATTTACCCCATATCTTTTCGTAAAATACGAAAATTATACTTGGCGTTTTACAGACTGTGTTTATCAAAATTTTAAATATTTAGGCTTCATTCTGTGTACTGTAAACGTGGGAAATTATCGCTTGGGGGTAATTTTCGCTGTATTCGCTATCCAGAAAAATATTCCCCCATGCGAATAGTTAAGTTTTGAAGTCTTACATGATAAAGCAATGACATGGTCGAGCATAAAAGGCTCAAGCGCGAAAAAAACCCTCGCGAAATGTTTGTCCAACAAAATCGTGAAAATTTCCATGTTTACAGAATTACACCAAGTGGATGTCCTGTGTACTGTATTTGGTATGATTAATTCTTTCAATTTTTAAACTGTGGCTTTCAATATCATATAATTTTAATGCTGCTGATGAGAGATTACTCCTTGAAACACGCGTACAGCATAACAAAATTTACTGTTTATTATACAACTAGGGCATTTTTTTGTATTCTGAACAGAATTTAAGGTAGATAGACCTTGTTGCGATGAGCAATTCACTAAAAATAAAAAGTCGGATACGGAGCACGTTTGATTTTCGGGCCAGAACAGTTATTCGAAAGCTCTTCTTTTTGACGTCATAATTAACTGACAGATATGAAACGTCTTATTTTGTCAATTTTGCCTCGAATTAGCTCCCTTTTCCCATAAAAAATCTTTCATCAGGAAATTTTGTAACATTAGTTCTCTTAAAAGCTCGATGAAATATGCATTTTTCATTGAAACTAATAGATCATATCATAACCTATATACTTTCAAAAATACATAAAATTCTTATGGACAAAGGGTAAATCTCTGTTAAGCTAAAAATCGACTTTCAATAGTTTCCCAATGCATTCTATGTAAATTTAGGTAAAGAATTTGTAAAGGTTCCACGGAACCTAATGTCTCGCCCGCTCAGAACATTGTCATAATTTAGCCTATATTTAGATGCGGTTGCTAGGTAGAATTTCAAGAAATAACTGGTCTCTGAAACTTTCATACCCAAACTGGAATCAAATATTTTTGTACAATGACTATTATCAATGAAATGTATTTTAAAAATATGGTTGCTAAGTAAAATTCCAAAAAATAACTGGTATCAGAGTTCCAGGTAATTTACCAAAACTGCAATCCTGGATTATGAAATTTCACTATTTAAAATAATTATTCATACTGTAAGGAATCGAAAAAGATACGGTTGCTAGGTAGAATTCCAAAAAATAACTGGTCTATTAGAGTTTCAGGAAATTAACCAAAATAAAAATCAAAGATTTTTGCAATTTGACTTTTGAAAATGATCATTATAACTGTAAGGAATTGAAAAAAAAATATGGTTACTAGGTAGAATTCCCAAAAATAACAGGTCTTCGAGAGTTTCAGGAAATTTACCAAAATTAGAATCAAAGATTTTTGAAATTTGACCTTTGCAAATGATCATTACAACTGAAAGGAAATGAAAATGTTATGGTTGCTAGGTAGAATTCCAAACAATTACTGGTCTTTGAGAGTTCCAGGAATGTAAATCAAAATTGGAATCAAAACCTTTTGCAATTTTATTATTAAAAATGTTTTTTTTATTCTAATTTATTAAAAAAAGCATTGTTGCTAAGATGAATTTCTAAAAATAGCTGGTCTTGGAGAGTTTCATGAAATTTAACAAAGTTGGAACCATGGTATTTTATTCTTTAGTGTTTAAAATTATGTTCGATACTAAAACATTGTTAAGATTTGTAATTGGATGCAAAATTTTCAAAAATTACTGGTCTTTCACATCTTCAGGAAATTTACCAAAATTGGAACCGGAATCAAAATTTCAACAACCTGTTACACATCTGCGCATTTTATGCAGAAATGTCAATGTAATTCTATTAAGAATGAAAGACTCTATTCTACTTCTTAACAATAAACATTGAAATTTTTTAGCAAAAAACGAAGTCCAAATTTGGAAAAAATACAGAAGAACAAGAAAAAAAAATTCCAATTTTTTCAGCTTGATGTAATTTCATGATCATCAACTAACTTTTGACCACTTTTTGTGAAATTCCAATAAGATTTAATAACTTAATTTGACTTCTAAAAAACTTCAACCACAAGGTTAAAATAAATTTCTTGCACAAAAAACTAAGTCCAAATAAGGAAAAAATACGGTAAAACTAAAAAAAAATTTTAAAAAATAGAAATTTTTCAGCTAAAGCCAATTTTCAAACCATTTTCTTGCTTCTGTCCAAATGATTCCATAAAGATTTGATGAAGATATCCATGTTTAGAAAGCTTTAACCACAGGGTTAAAATAAATGTTGACGACGACGGAATTTTGGATCGCTATGTCTCGCTTTCGCGACTTTCGTCGCAGGCGAGACAAAAATGACTAAAATGGGCAATTCTTTTTTTACCTCAGTTCAAGGAAAATTGGCACGATGACCCATACTTTTTATTTCAGATTGGTAATAACATAGGGTTGTTTCTGTGAACTATAGATCAAAATATTTAAAAAAAAACTATTTAATTTTTTATAAGTATTGTAGAAAATTGAATTTGTGGAAAATGTTTTGGTTACCCAGTATTAGACCTGTGGTAGGAGGAGATAACTCCCTTTTTATGTAATAATACTTGTTGTGATTGGTATTAATAAAACACATGATTAATAATATTGTTTTTATAAATAGAATTTAAATATCCATCTCATCCCGAAAATACACTTTTCTGATAAAACATTTCATAATGCGTGCATTAAAATTTCCAGTTTTTAAATGGTCTCTTAAAAATGTTAAAATAAATGAAAGTCAGATAATTGGCAAGGGAGGTAATTCTTTCAACTTGACGTTACGTATTAAGAAATATTATGACTTTTATGAAGTTTTCCTTACATTGTAAGAAAATGGTACAGTGAATTTTTACAAAATTTTGACATAAGTCCTTTGTGTGGATGATCTATTGATGAAAACTGAATCATAGGATTTTCATTTTGAAAAAATTGGATGAAGCTCTGTTGTAAGCATTGTTTTGATAATGTAATTTCTTTCATACTGCAAATCAACACTTAATGCATGCTCATGATATTTATAATCTGGTATTTAGGTCTACAAGTTTCTAAGAAGCAGTTACGCAATTTAGGGCTAATTAGTCGCCGCGAGGACGCGGCGACTATATTTGTGATTTCTTTAGAAAGTGTTCATGGAGGGTCACGTGACAAAAAATTGGGAAGTTTTAGTTTCGAATAAAATAAAGTAAAAAATGATAAAAATATAATCAATCAGAGTATGACGTATTTAAAACAGGCTTAAAATGAAAACAACAGCTTTTTAGATGGTATTTATACACAGCCAGTGTGTGTGCATGAAGAAGTTCAGAGTTCATTGACAAAGTTACATGCAGTATAGGAAAGAAATGTCTATTTTTAGACATTTGACATATATAACACAGAGTTTTATATGTCTCTGAATCAATCATACATTTTGCGAAAGTTTATCGGACAGCTGTCAATTTGTTACATATTAACAAACATCGAGTGAAGGAATTTTAAGGTTCAATGCTTTTATGTTTTTACGAACACTGGTGAGAGACTTTAAAATATTAAATTGTGTTTGTAGTAATAAAATGGCTTGTAATCCTTGCAATAATTTAATAGTATTTGAATTAATTATAAAATTAGTTAAAATGACTCGTGTCAACAGATAGACAAGAAAAATCACTAACAATTTGGTACAGGTTTAGTCACACTGAATCGTAAACATAATCAGCTGAAGTAATTGCAAAGTGAGGTTAAGGTTGCATTAAAATAGTTTCTGTCTGTAGCATAGTTATTTTTATGATGTTTGATGACTGAAATGAACCGTTAGTAGTTAAGGAAAATGCTTATTATAATTTTATATTTTTCCAATGGAGCAAATGTACAGTATTCAATCACAACGCAATAAACGTTATACGTATATAATAATTGTTCTAACAGTAAGAAATTTATATGGATAAATAATAATCTAATGATTCAACTTTTTCCTAGAAGTTATGTCTCTTTGACATTTGAACTTTGCCAAAAACAAAAGTAAAAAAAAATAATAATAATAGAAATATAAAAATAAAAACCAATTCTCAGAATATAAAAAAAAAATGTAGTCAATATATAAGAAATTAATTTTGCAGATGTGTCTATCCACAATAAACAATGAAAGGGTATGGAGTAAATACAAACGAGATAAAGTCTCCACAAAAACGCGACATGGTTAAACCAAGCAACGGGACAAAGCTTTTATTGTTGTTCTTCACCTTGAAGTCACCATGAGACCTTCAACAAATTATTTCACTCAAAATCACAGTTGTTAATATATTTTGCGACGACCTGATGCTCTGCATCAAGTTTTAACTTGTTTATCTTGTTTCTTATTAATAAACAGTACAGTAGTATATGCCTTATGGGGATTTCTGTACTGAATTTAAAACCCCTAATACAGGGTTGTAGATCAAAAATCTTACGGCAACAATTTTCATTTTTTTTCTTGGAGTATCATAGCACAACACATAATTGTTTCAGACTGCAAATTCAAAGAAAATTGATTTTGTGGAAAAGTTTTGGGTTACCCCGGGTCTACTACCTTAAACTGCAGATTTATTACAATTTCTCGAACGGAAGTTGTGCCGTAACAGTCTTCCTTTTCTCTATCAGCTTTTACACATATTTCGGTTCATGAATTTCCAAATCTTTTGATTTGATCTGCACTGAAGAGACATAAGTTGTCGAAATGTGCATATTCAGAAACTAAAATCAGAGAAACTTCGGTATTTTGTTATTTGATACTTTGGTAACTGGCCATATCCTATGGTTGTTTATGATTTTGCAATTGAAAAACAAAAATTCATATTTTATATGGTTTCTATTTTATGTGGTGCGAGTGTTATTTCATTAATGCCGGTGTGATTGTTTCATTTTGTCTTAATTTTTAAGTAGCCTATTTGTAAGCTCGGTTGCTTACAAATAGGCTACTTAAGCAAGGGTATGTTGCCCATAACTTGAGGTCACCACAACAGAAGTTTTACGGTCGACATCACGATCTTGTGGACTGCTATGAGATATGTGTTTCCCAGATGACAACAGATCTTTCTCTTTGCCACTAAAGTTTGATTTTCCTCTACCGGATTTGACTTTACTACCGGAGTTAACATGTTCAACACGGCGGTTGTCTTATAAGAAGCAGGAGATGCTTACTCTACCGGTGCACCTGATCTCACCCATGGTTTTTATTGGGTCCGTGTTGTTCATTTTTGTATATGTGCGCGTCTTCATTTTCTTTTCTGTGCCGTGCTCATGTTATGTCTTCGTTTCTTCGTTTTTCCGACGTTGCCATTGTCCTTGGATTGTTCTTTTTAGACTGACGGTTCGGTTCTCACTAATTTTACAAAGCAAGACTGCACAATAATTGTGGTGTAAACTTACTTGCAAGCAAAAATGTTTGCGTTTAGATCAATAAAACGTTCTCATATGTAACTATATAGAAAATGATTTGCTATAAAAAGTTAAGGGCATAAAGTTTATTCAAACTGAGAGTTATTATGCTGAAGTTTATTTTACTATGAACTCAAAACAAAAGTAGAAAACGTACCTAAAGTTGAAATCCATCATGTTTCTCTCATGGAAAGGGGCAGTCCTTCTTATATAATGAAAGTCTTTTGATATGAGATCATAGCAAGCCCTCTGATTAAAAGACACACAATGTTAACATATACATTGATACAGCCAAATATTTTTTCTGGTTACGACTCTTAAAATGAATATAAACCTATGTGAAAATTGTAATTCATGTTTTAAAGTAGAAGCATGCATAGTATTTCATAACCTCTTAACACATACAGTGAATATTTCCTCTCAACCTGAGAACCCTAAATTTGTTGAATGCTTGATACTAATATTGCTTTATTTGTTTTTGTTTTGTTTCGTTTTGTTTTTTTGATTTTTTGTTTTTTTGTTGTTTTTTTTTTGTTGTTGTTAAAAGTATCTAATTTTCACATAGTCTGCTATGTATTAACCTTTTTTCGGCGTGCAAACTGGCTCTCAATAACTTTCAGTAGGAATCCACGAAGCTTATTTTATAGTTTATGGCTAAGAATGGTTCAACTAAAGATTTAACAAGAAAAGTGAGGAGTTAGAAATGACAGCTACCCC
>MJUU01053732.1:35683-64980 GCA_002080025.1 Modiolus philippinarum | reverse complement strand
GGGCATTATGATGAACTTTATCAAGATATCAACCACATGAAAAATGAAAATGAGTGATATAAATGTAAATGGGACAACGTTCAAAACGGTTACTTTAAACGGCTTGGACGTAATTCAATTAATAAATGTTGACTGATACATTCATATCTCGACACTATTGGCAATGAATGTGGGATCGTTAACAAACATGACATATAGGCAAAAAATATCTTAAAACAATGTCGTCATCCTTTGTCCGACAAAGGGATAAATCTTTCTCACATTCGAAACAAGCCAGTACCTATTTTTAGTCGTTTGAGATATCATTGTCTTAACTCAGAAACTTGTATCCTGTGAGAAAAACCATCTAACACCGTTGAAAATGCAAGATTAAGAAATCTCAGACACCCTCGGGTAAGATTTCAATAGTTCTCTGACTCGACAAGCCTCGTTAGAGAAATATTGAAATCTTACCCTTGGGTGTCTAAAATTTCTCGATCTTGCACTTTCAATGGTGTTAGATTGTATTAATCTTCTGACTGTAAACTAGGAAATTTTCGCGTGGGGTAATTTTTGCTTGTTTCGCGTTTGGCAATTTTACGCCAATATATCCCTCTCGCGAATAATTTTAATGACAAACGTTTTACAATCCAATTCGCAAATTACAGTAATTGAATGGTATGATCTTCCAGTCTCCAAAAAGTTATATTACAACACTACACTCTTTGTCCATTAATAAATGACAGATATGACTGTTATACTTACGTAATTTGCTGCGCTTGTTTGATATGCTATGCATCTTAATTCTTCAGGGCTAACATCATAGAAATCTATTTACAAAAAAAGAGAAAAAAACAAACGGTGCAACTGTGGTTTTTTTTATTATGCTGTTTTGATATCTAATTTTTCAAATACTACCACTGAAAAGGAATTTTAGTTTGGAATCAGAATAAACTGTTGTTTAAGTGATAACAAAATACCGAAGTTACTGATAACTTAGTATCTGCATATGCACATTTCGACAACTTATGTCTCTTCAGTGCAGATCAAATCAAAACATTTTGAAATCCAATACCGAAATATGTGAAAAAACTGATAACAAATTACCAACAGGATTTAAATAGTAAAACCAAAATCAACTAAGGACAGAGCTATGCGAGATGGAGCTACCCCTTCTTTCTGAACAAAATTTTGTTAAATTAAGATAAGAGCAGTTGCGCCTACCAGGTTATCTGCGCAAAGGAATCAATGAAAAGTTAATGTCAAATTATCTGTCCTTCCTGGTTGCCGACTGTAATTATATTCCCTTATGCACATCTCCATATAGTGTCCTTTCATGTGTAAATTTTTATGAAAATCATTCAAAGGGGTTTAAAAAAATTGCGCTTATGCGGTAGTCTGCTTATAAGAAATGAAGTAAAGTCAACCTACCTCCCTTTCCTGGTGTCGTTCCTTAATGCACATTTCCATATAGTGTCCGTCCTTTTTATAAAGTTTCATAAAATCCTTTAGGTCGTTTAAGAGGATTTGTGCTTACAAGAAGTTTGAAGAGATGGACAGACAGACTGACGGACATACGGAGAGACAGACAGGCAGGATGATTACTATAAACCCCTAAACTTCGTTTGCAGGGAGGCATAATCAAATGGAGATATTTCAAAATTACCGAACAGAATTGTCAACAACCAAAGTCCATGCCACAAAAAGAGAAATCAGGTGCAAACCACCAGAAAAAAGTCGACCGCAATCGTCCTGACTTGGTACAGGCGTTTCAAAAGAAAAGGTGTTTTAAACCGGTTTTATGGCATGCAAAGTGAACTGTTAGAATGGTCGAATTGAAATCTGTTATTTTGGAAATTCTCATTTTCTCCTAAAATATATATAATCATCGGCTAAAGAGCTAAAATCGTTAGTTAAGCTGCAAGTAATAAATTTATTATACGGTAAGGCGAAGCCCCACCAAAATGATAGATTTCTACTTGTAGCCTAACTCACAATGTTAGCTCTTTAGCCGATGATACTTTTATTTTTGTCTTCTATGAACATGATGAATTATTCAATCCTAAAGAATTGTCTGTTATGTGTTGAATCTAATCGTGACCGACTAAGCAATCTGTGCGTTTTAATGTCATGTGATCTCTAAATGTAACAGGGCTTAATATGAGCATTAAATGTGTAGAACTCTAATATACATTTATTTACTATTATTTAACCAGAGGCTCAGAAGGCTGAGCCTGTATCGCTCACCTGGCTTTCTGGTTTCAGCAGATTTTTATAACTGAGGAACTGTATTTGGCAGCAATCTAAGTGAAGGACACTCCATACATCATTGCTGTAAAATTTTCTTTAATCTGCTCAAGTCATTTCAAAAAAGATAGTCAAAATGTGTATTTTCCCATAGGGTACAATGTTAAACTATGTCCGGCCCTGACATCCACATTTTTTGGCAAATCGGAACAAATTTGGGCAATTTTAGTGATGGACCTTCAAAACATTATTTCTGTAAAGTTTGGGTAAATTCTCTGAAGTAGTTTCAGAGGAGATAGTTAGAATGTGCTTTTCCCATAGGGTCCAATGTTAAACTATGTTCGGCCCTTGCAGCCATGTTTAAGGCCGATCTGAAAAATTTAAGCAATCCTAGTAAAGGACCTTATAAACATTATTCCTCTTAAGTTTGGTTCAAATTGGTCCAGTGGTTTCAGAGGAGATAGTTAAAATGTGCTTTTCTCATAGGATCCAATAGTAAACTATGTTTTTGGCAGATCAAACAAATATCGGCATTCTACGTGAAGGACCTTCCGTACATCATTCCTGTAAAGTTTGATTTAATTTGCTCCAGTAGTTTCAGAACAGATAGTCAAAATGTGTGTTTTCCCATAGGATCCAATTTTAAACTATGTTCGGCCCTGGCAGCCATGTTTTCTGGCCGATCTGAAAAATTTAAGCAATCTTAGTAAAGGACCTTACAAACATTATTCCTGTAAAGTTTGGATCAAATTGACCCAGTGGTTTCAGAGGAGATAGTTAAAATGTGTGTTTTCCCATAGGGTCCAATGTAAACTATGTTTGGCCCTTGTTGCCATGTTTTTTGATCGATCTGAAAAAATTAAGCAATCTAAGTAAAGGACCTTACAAACTTAATTCCTGTAAAGTTTGGTTCAAATTGGTCCAGTTCTTTCAGAGGAGATAGTTAAACGTGTGTTTTCCCATTGGGTCCAATGTTAAAATATGTTTGGCCCTGGCGGCCATGTTTTTTGGCCGATCTGAAAAATTTAGGCAATCTTATTAAAGGACCTTACAAACATTATTCCTGTAAAGTTTGGTTCAAATTGGTCCAGTGTCAGTGGTTTCAGAGGAGGTTTTCCCATAGGGTCCAATATTAAACTATGTTTGGCTCTGGGGGCCATGTTTTTTGGCCGATCTGAAAAATTAAGGCAATCTTAGTAAAGGACCTTACAAACATTATTCCTGTAAAGTTTGGTTCAAATTGGTCCAGTGATTTCAGAGGAGATAGTTAAATGTTTGTTTTCCCATAGTGTCCAATGTTTAACTATGTTTGGCCCTGGCGACCATGTTTTTTTGGCCGATCTGAAAAATTTTAACAATCTTAGTAAAGGACCTTACAGCCATTATTCCTGTTTAGCATGGTTCAAATTGGTCCAATGGTTTCAGAGGAGATAGTTAAATGTGAAAAGTTTACGGACGACGGACGACGGACGCCAAGTGATGGCAAGAACTCACATGGGCTTTTAGGCCAGGTGAGCTCAAAATGTTGATTAAACAGAAGAATACACAGAATGAATATATCAATACACAGATCACACAGATGCTGGTGGACTTGTCAATTATAGCTGTAGGGCGTGTCTTCAATTAAAACTCCATGTGTTTGTTTTGTTATATATATATTTTGATGTATAATTATGTTTGCCATGTCTATGTAATGTAATTATTGTGCATTTTTGATTTTCTACCCGTGCGGGTACATCTTTTCGTGAATAAACTTTATTTATTTATTCATATCATGAATTGGTTGTAGGGGTGCGTGTCTTCGATCGAAAACCCTCGTGTTGTGCTTTTTTACGTATCAACAAAGGCTTATAAATATTTTTCGCGCGTGAACACTGTAGTTTTTCATTCTTGTATGAACCAATAATCGTTGACAAAAAATGCATCATTGAAGAAAAACATATTTATTTATAAAAACAATTCAGCAGTTTAACGAAATATTTTGTCCTATGTTTTCAAAGATGTCTTAGATTTTAACGGCATCGCAAAATAGTAACATAAAGAAAAACAAGACACCGATTCAGATAAATTACAAAGGCAACAATCTGTCGTATTACTTATCAAATAATTAGTTTGGAAGTTTTAGAATAAACTTTAACTCAGTCGCAATTTTCTTTTTATTGATAAAAAAAACACTTGTTTCGCGACGACTTTGACAGGTCAATATGAAACATTAAAACTATTGCGCGAAACTTGATGTCTGGTTGCAGTTGTATTTCTAAAATGGGAGTCTAGAAGAGGAACAGATTTCACGCATATTCAAGGTTCACGGAAGATCGTGCTGCAAGTTTTCACTCGCTGTTTTTCTAACAAAATGAGTGCAGCGCTTAACTCCTTCGATTCCCCCTTAAAGAGCGTAATAACAAAATTACCAAATAGAATCGTAAAAATTCGAAATCCAAAGGGCAAAAAGAAAAAGCAGGTGCAAAACCACCGGAAAATTGACACCCGCAATGGTCCTGATTTGGCACAGGCATATCTAAAGGAATGTGAGGTTAAACCAGTTTTTTGGCACCAAACCACCCCTTTCATTTTACAATTTTTAAACAAGGGACTGATATCTATTAAAAAACGTTTTTAATGATCTTATGAGACGGAATATGAAGCCTTGATTAATAAGGTGGTCACGGAGATAACTATTCTTGATGAGAAAGTCTGCATAAATAACTAAATACCGAAGTTACTGTGAATTTAAATTCTGCATATGCGCATTTCGACAACTTATGTCTCTTCAGTGCAGATAAAATCTAAACGTTTGGAAGACCGTAAACCCAAAGACGTTTAAAAACTGATAGAGAACAAATAACCAAAATGATCTAAATGTAAAGCCAAAATCAGTTAAGGACAGAGCTTTGCATCAAGGAGATACTCCTTGGTTTTCAACAAAATTTACAAAATTTTAAAAATATTGTTAGGTTCCAAATAGAATCGGCTTTCGGGTCAGCACCGAAGTACTGACTACTGGGCTGGTGAATACCCTCGGGGACAAACAGTCCACCAGCAGGCAGTGGTAACAAATAACTAAATACTTGATGCTAGCTATTGCGTAACGAAGCAACAGTGAAACATGCACTCCGTATGCAGAAGTTGGGGAATTACTGTCCATGTCATGGAAATTGATAGTTTGAAATTGAAATTGTCCCTTTTGTCTTTAATTTTATTATTGCGATGACCATTTTTGTCAAATTCGAGAAGTAAGTCCATAAAAGATGTTGATCTGACTGTCTCTGTTTTGCATACTGCACACCTTTTTGTCATCGTACCATACTAGTACTTTTCCTTTTAAATTGTTTCTTTTTTAAACCTATATCCTTCAGTTACTACATAAACATGTAATAATTCATATTTATAAATTGAATTATTTATAGATCTTTATTATGTGTGTGTATGTTTGTGTGTGTATATAAAGTTTTATGGATATACATGTATTTGTATTGGTGATACAGGTATATAATATTCCAATATTTCAATTTCAATTGAAAGATACCATGCTGTGTCGCCCTCCTATGTATTTAGTATTTTTTTATGTTTACATTCGGTGTGGGAATTAAAGAATTCATCGTGGCATCCCGACCACCAGCATTTTTCTCCTTTAAAACTGTTGTCACTGTGTTGCCACCGTTTTCGTTACGTTATATAAGACCTACGTCGAAATCAACGAAAAAATAGAGTTGGAGTTTCCTGGAAAATTGGTTTTTCAACGGGAAAATGTTTTATAGAATTGTCACTGGTGTGTGAAACTTTATTCAAACCGACTTTGTTACAATCGAATTACTTTTTTATGATAGCAGGTATCCTCTTAAAGTTATTCCACTAGTTAAATTGGAAAAAATTAATACATGTATATTAACAATATTTCCTGAAGTTTATTCATTTATTTTCTACAAAGTGAATTTCAGGCAAAAATATGAATGTATGTTGTCATGAGCTTAGGAAACGTACATCCTACCTTTAAAGGGCTACCAGAAAAATCAGTTGAATCTAATTTTTTTCTCGGTTTTAGTGTTTTACTATATTGACATTTCACAGTTATGTACATTACACAGTTGATTCGTTATTACCGAGCATGCAGTTTGTACATTGATTTTTTTAACAGAGCAAAAACACTGTCCCAAAAGCTGCTTCCTCGGGGATTTGTTCAGCCTATCTTAATCTCATCCCTCAAGAAATGCTATGGCCGTCACCATAACATCAGTGAAAGATATGACGTGTAAGTGTCCCAAATGAAAGCGGACATTTTTGGATAGATTCATGTCTCCCCGGATTTGACTATATCGTCTTTTTCCTAAATTGACTCACTTACAGTGTGGAGGGTGCTGTTAACAGAGTAGGATATGCTAACCCTTCCAAAGCAACTGATGTCACTCTCAGTTTCATGGAATTTCACATTTTGAGTGCCTTGGTTTTGAGTGTTGTGTTCTTTTATTTATGTGCTTTGCGGTTGTCTTACTTCATTGTTTTCTGTTTTCTCGTTTTGGCCATGTCTTTGGACTTCGATTTTAGTAAATGTCGCTCCTTTATTCCCTCGGTATTCTACTGGCGTTGCTACATTTGTTTAAAGAAGACAGATCCAAATTGTATAATAAAGTTTTAGAAACTATGAAAGTAGAAAGTAAAAAAGATACAAAACATACACAAGAATGCCATAAAACTAAAGCACTAGCAGTGTTAATCTATATAAAAACTAAAGGTATCATCAGGTGCTCCTGAAGGGTAAGTAAGATCAGCTCAACACATGGCACCCGTTACACGGTCAACAAGGTTGAATGATCTGTTTGGTGGAGAGAGTCAAATGATTCCAAAAAGGGGACGTTTCAGACTATCGTATGCCTTTCCCGTCAAATTCTGCACAAAGTTTTTTAAGAAAAATAATAAAAGGGAGATTTCATCCCCAAAACACTCCCCACCATCAGCAAATGCAGAAGTTGGGGACGTTTCAAAGCTACGTTAGAAAGTACCCTTGTTGACTGCTTTAAGACTCTAGGAATAAATTGTTTTAAATTCCTCATGCACATCTAAAATTTCTAAATCCTCAATGAGTAGTTAAATGCATTAAAATATTTGGCTTTAGAGGTTATTCTCAGTGGCCGAATGCATATAACATTAATGTTAAGCCAATGAATAGTTTTCCCCTCAGTTGTTTGTCTAATATATGTTGTATATCTAGATATGTGTTGCGCCTGAAACGAAATTTGTCTAAATTTTAACGTTTATGTTATGTACCAATTGCAAAAAACAAAATAATAAAAGGATATGTCACATACTGAACTTTTGTAGCCAATTTGTACAAAATTATACTTACTTTCTTTATAGGCGACTGATGAAAATGGCCATGGATAATACTTAGGAGAAACGAAAGACCTGCAAAATACAAATAACAAACTGGGATAAAACACGTACAAGTCTACGATGATGTAAGTTTTAAATTTATTTGTTTGCGTTTTAAATCAAATGTTTAACCAAAAGCAAAAAATTTTTGTCATAATCGTAGTAAATAAATCTCAAAAGCTCTTGGTTAAGTCTTCCCATTAGACGTTGGTTAGTATCAAAGCATTTATTTAAGGATACATTTAGTTTGACAGGGCTGTTTCGTAACATGTACCGTTTGTGTTTTATATTCTTACTTATATTCACTAAATTTGTCGTAAAATTTCATGACATTTTCTGTTTTTAGTTAATCATCAATTATACATATATGTTCACGAAAATGGACGTGGAAAAATCATAATAAACATGAAGTTGCACGCGTTGTCGTGCTAGGTATACCCCCACTCGTATTGTTTTGAACATTAAGAAGGGAAAAAATGGCTAAGTCCCGCCAAACAGGAAGTTGCTTTCATAAGGCGACCAAAATGGGAGACGACGCGTTCCTACTAAACCTAAGGATTAACTCCCTCCATCGTAGTTTTGTCCTTAGCTATATTTGATATTACTGATTATTCGGATTTCGTTTGGTTTCATGCATTTTAAACATTTTTTTGAAAATATGGATTTCCTTTGTTTGGGTTCTAGTGCTGCTGATGAGGAATTAATTTCCGAAATGGCCATACAGCTCATTTAAATTATTGCAGTTGGAGTAAACACATGTGTTATGGTCTCATGTTCATTTACTCCATATCCTTTCGTGAAATATTTAATACAGGAGTTTGTCTTTTATTGCAGTGTGGAGTTGGTAAAACAATTCCCCGTGGTGGAGATGTATGCTCTTTATTTTTCTTAGCGTAGTTTTGTCCTTAGCTATATTTGATATTACCGATTATTCGGATTTCGTTTGGTTTAATGCATTTTAAACATTTTTTTGAAAATATGGATTTCCTTTGTTTGGGTTCTAGTGCTGCTGATGAGGAATTAATTTCCGAAATGGCCATACAGCTCATTTAAATTATTGCAGTTGGAGTAAACACATGTGTTATGGTCTCATGTTCATTTACTCCATATCCTTTCGTGAAATAAATATAAAGTCAAATTACAAATTTGAAATAAATCGGCCCAGCAGTAGCTGAGAAAAGCGCGACGAAAATTTTCACTATGTTCAATTAAGGAAACAAGAGGCTCTCAAGAGCCTGTATCGCTCACCTGGGTCCTATGCAGCACTATAATTCCAAATTGATGGTCCATCTTTGATGGTGTATGTACATAAAAAATCAGAAACTTTTTTTTATAAAATTAAATTCAAATTGTTCAAGCAGTTTCAGAGAAGATTTTTGAATGCAGTTTCCAAACTTTAAGGGCCTATGTTAATTCTATGTTCCCTGCTGGCAGCTATTTAACATAAAACTTTGAAGAGGGTCACCCAAGGACTACATCAAAACTCTACTGAAATTGTTAAAGCAATTTCAGAGCAGAATATCTTTTAACGCATTTCCCATTGGGTCCTATGTTAAACTAAGTTTTGCCACTGGTGGCCATGTCAAAAACGGAACAGCACCAAAGTAACAAACTTGGCCAAAATCTCACAAGTTTCATTTATGAAATGTTTAAATTGAATCCATTCAGTGGTTTTCTATTATATCTTTGTATGCATTTCCCCCTAGGGTTTAATTCATTGCTGGAGGCTATATTGGATGATGGATCAGCACCGAAGAAACGACACTTGGTCAGCTTCTCATAAGCATCATGTATGCAAAGTTTGGTTTTAATCTATTCAGCAGTTCTCTAGAAGAAGATCTTCTGTTAAATTAAGTTCGCAGCTGGTGACACTTGGTCAGCACCTGACAGGCATCATTCATGCCATGTTTGATTTAAATCCGTTTAGCAGTTCTCTAGAAGATCTTTGTGAGCATTTCCCATAGGGTCCAATGCTGTGGGTCATTTACAATGACGGATCGGTACCTTAGTAAAAATACTTAATCAGCATCTCATAAGCATTATCAATGCCAAGTATGGGTTAAAGCAATTCAGTGGTTCTTAAAAAGAAGTTCTTTGTATGCATTTTACAATTGGGTCCAATGTTAAAATTAAGTTTCCAGCTGGCGGTCATGTTGGATGACGGATCGGCACCAAAGTAGTAACACTTGGTCAGCATCTCATAAGCATCATTCATGCCAAGTTTGGTTCAAATCCATTCATTTGTTCTCAAGAAGAAGTTCTTTGTATGCATTTTCCGATAGGGTCCAATGTTGAAATTAAGATCGCCGCTGGTGGCCATGTTGGATGACGGATCGGCACCAAAGTAACAACACTTGGTCAGCACCTCATCAGCAACATTCCAGCCAAGTTTGGTTCAAATCCATTCGATGGTTCTCAAGAAGAAGTTCTTTGCATGAATTTTCCCATTTGGGTCAAATAGTAAACTAAGTTCCCTGCTGGCGGCCATCTTGTAAGCGGTCGGAAAACTTGAACGTGTTAAATATAGTCCTTAACATGGCGAACATTTTTGCAGTTTAAACTTGACCTCTATCTCAAAGCGTTTTTGAAATATAGGACAAAAGTAAAAAATCACGAAAAATTTGACCAATAAAGTTCCACAACTCATATAGAGGTACTTGGATTTTCTTCAAAGTATCCATGTGGGTAGATCTTAACATGTTGAACATTTTTGCAATTTAAACTTAACCTCTATCTGTTATAGTTTTTTTAATAAAAAATAAAAAAACATCAAAATTTTGAACATTTTACGGAAAAGGGGCAATAACTCTTAGACGCGTCATCAGATTTTCTTCAAAATTTCAGCTTAACTAGATCTTCTCATGCTGATAATTTTTCCCCCCATATCAGATTTTTTATATCTGTAACGGGAGTTATTTGACAAAAACTGTAATTTACACCCTATGTTCTATTTTTATTAACGACAGCCATGTTGTTTGACCTATGACATACAAAATAACAAATTTGAGACTAGATACCCTAGTGATGATTCAATTAAAGTTTGCTTCCGTTTGACCCAGTGGTTTCAGAGGAGAAGATTTTTGAAAGTGAGCTAACGACGGACGGACGGACGGACGGACGGACATGTGATGGCAATAGCTAACCCTGGCATAGCCAGGTGAGCTAAAAATGGCTTAGTCCCGCCAAACAGGAAGTTGATATCATAAGGCGACTAAAATGGGAGACGACACATTCCCCCTATATATAAAGTCAAATACCAAATTTGAAATAAATCTGCCCAGCAGTAGCTGAGAAAAGTGCGACGAAAATTTTAACCATGTTCAATAAAGGGAAAAATGGCTAAGTCCGCAAAACAGGAGGTTGACATCATGAGGCGATCAAAATGGCAGACAACATTTTCCCACTAAATATAACTCAAATAACAAATTTGAAATAAATCCGACCAGCAGTAGCAGAGAAAAATGCAATAAACTTCGGACGGACGGACGGAAGGACGGACGCACAAGGATATTCCAATATACAACCCGCTCACGAGTGGGGGTATAATTACATGGATCGGATGGTGTTAAAAGCTCTGATTTGCGGAATTTCATTCTTGATAGAAAAGTTGTTAAATCAAAAATGATTTGTTTTTAATTAAATCGGGTAAAAAAACGATTGGATTTCTACATGCGATAGCAAAAGGTTTTTAATCATATTCCACCACAAAATGTCTACATAAAAATTCCATGAACCTTCGAAACTATGTGGATACTTAAAAATTCGAAAAATGTATTTAAAAAAATTAAATCCCCCTACTTTTCCCGAATTTATTCCCTCAAAACATTTGTTTTAACACAATCTATACAACACTTTCAAATGATTAACTAGAATTGCCAATAAAAAGTATCAACCTTGATGATTTTTAAAGAAAATTGTTTTATTGGATTTTATTTTTTTCGAATTCGGAGGTCGTGTTTTCCAATAGACAGTAGGGATTCCTATGGGAACAAACTGTGCGCCGCTTTTAGCTGACCTTTTCCTTTACTCGTACGAGGCCAAGTTTTTACAAGGGCTTATTCAAAGAAAACAAAAAACATTTAGCCCAGTCCTTTAATTTCAGCTTCCGCTACATAGACGATGTACTTTCTCTTAACAATCCTAAATTCAAGGAGTATTTACATCAGATCTATCCAAATGAGCTTGAAATTAAAGAAACAACTGGAAAACCTTCTTCAGCTTCGTACCTAGATCTTTTACTGTATATTGACGAAAATGGACGTTTGAAATCTAAGCTATATGACAAGCGTGATGATTTTAATTTCCCAATTGTGAACTTTCCCTTTCTTAGCAGCAATATACCTACCTCTCCAGCCTATGGAGTGTACATTTCACAGTTGATTCGTTACTGTCGAGTGTGTAGTTTGTACAGTGATTTTTTTTTAACGGAGCAAAAACACTGTCCCAAAAGCTGCTTAGTCAGGGATTTGTTCAACCAATGTTAATTTCATTCCTCATAAAATTCTATGGCCGTCACCATAACATCATTGAAAGATATGACGTGTGAAAGTGGACATTTTCAGCTAGATTCACGTCTTCCCGGATTTGACTACCGACTTTGACATTTTCCCGGATTGAATCACTCACAGTGTGACGGGTGCTGTTATCATAGCAGGACATACTTACCCTTCCGGAGCACCTGATGTCACTCTCAGTTTCACTGGAGTTCACACTGATAGTGCCTTTGTTTTGAATGTTGTAATTTCTGTTTCTGTGCTTTGTATCTGTTGAACGTAATTGTTTCTTGTGTCTAACGTCATTGTTTTCTGTGTTCTCGTTTTGGCCGTGTCTTTGGACTTTTTTGTAAATTTCACTCCTTTGTATGTTTGATTTCCTTATTGATAATATATTTGTCACATTTGTAGGTGCTATATATCAGCAAGTTGGTTTACCAATAGGCCCGAACAGTGTTCCTCTACTCACTGAATTGTTCTTATACTCCTACGATACTGAATTTCTTCAGGAAGTCAGAAAAGCAAAAAATTGAGAGATGCTAGAACCTTCAATAGATTTATTGGTGTTCTCTTTCCTGGTTCTCTTGCTGAATGGAACATATCAATATATCCTCCAGAATTAGAGTAAAAATAAACATCAGTTACTACATCTACATCGTTTTTTGGACGAATTTTACAAAAACTGTCATTTAAGAACTAGACTTCAAACCTCACAATTTCCCTAATATTGAGAGTAATAATCGTACTTCTGCTTACTGAATGTATGTTTCGCAGTAACGCTAGGGCTAGCATCAATTATTCAGACTTTTTCATTATGCATAGTTATCTCCGTGACCGTCTTATCAACTACTTTACATACGATCAACAAAAAAGTCCTTAACAGATATCAGTGATCAGTCCCTTGTTGAATAAATTGAAATTTCAGTCACAACTAAGTACTAGGATGAATATTTCTTTTTATTGCCAACATCATTTCATAGCAACTGATATTTGGTGGTTATGGGACACCGCGGTAATGGAAAAAGGTCAGCATTGGCGAGTCATAAGACCGGTTTAACCCATAAAACTCTTTTTTTAATGCAAGCCAGAAACATCGCAGTTTACCTTTCTTCCGTTGGTTTTTCACCTGTTTTTTGTTTTGTTTTGTTTTTTTTTNTTTTTTTTTTTTTGTTTATTTTGTATGTTTGCTTGTTGTTTGTTTTGTTTTGTTTTTTGTCCGTGGACTTCATCTGTAGACAAATCTGTTCGGTCTATTTATTATCCTTATTCGAGAAAGGATGTTAACTTTACAGCAGCAATGAAAGGTAAAGATAATCGAATTATTCTCTGAGCTTATCTTGTAATTTACATATGTTTCGATAACTTTACAATATCTTTAAACTGAAATTACCAAAACAATACATTAAATATACATTGATAAACATCTCAAAAGCAGATTATGTGAACAATTATTATTTTGTGATCAATGTACTTTAATAAGAATTTACAGGCGTAATTTAAGGTTAGTGAGGACACCTGATCCCAAAAATAATTACGAATTAAAAATGGCTATTTTTTTTAAATATATTCCTGTTGAATATTTACCCTTTCGTCGGTTTAAATATTGGACCACCTTTCCAGGCATTTTTCTGGGATAAATGGGGTCAAAGTTACCTCCCCTTAAATGATGGTCTGAATTCCCATTTAACCCCCCTCCCCACCCCTTTTGACCATATAAAACAAATTGTACATTGTTTTTGTAAAAAGAGTGTTTCAATTATAAATCGTGTATTTTTAGAAATATATCCACTTCTGTCAATTATTTTTGTTAATACTCCACATTATGTGCACATTGATGTTAGATTTTTTGTCACTTTTTGCCCCTGGAGGGACATAAAAAGTGAAATTAAGAAAAACTTCCGAATTTACAACTTTTTTTTACTTAAATATATACCTATATACGACATCTTCAAACTATAAAAATATCATATAGCAAACCAGGCTTTTAACACCTCTGCAAACATTGAAAGTTTACAAAATTGCCCGGTCATAAGTTTAGAAACCGGATGTGATGTCAAAGGCTGTTTTCGTTACACTTAAACCATGCAACCGCAGTCATGTAAATGTAATCAGTTCTAACTTGACTAAAAACAGGAAGTTGGAAGTAGCACACGCGCAACCGGAAGTAGATACTTTCTTGCCTCCTCAAAAAATTTTCATCTACAAATTCCAATTTTGTGATATATAAGTATGATAGTTGGCACAGGATCCCCGCAAGGGTCCTATGGAGAGTGTAAGGAGCACACATACGGGACCCAAAGTAGTATGCATTTCCTGTTGGTCACCATTCTGACCAGGAATGACCTTATATGCTTTATTTAGGTATATTTTGGATGAAGGAGTTGATATTTCTCATATTTTCTTGTTCTAAAATTCTCGTGAGTAATCTTTATAGAACGGAAATCAGCAGTGACTTTTTTCTGGGAGTATTTTTATCACGTCTGCGTTAATTGTTTGGAAGGGGAAATAGCTTTTGTTATTCTTTTGCTTTGATTTCCTTCTTCCCACAATTTTTGTGCTTTATTCTATTATTATTTCCCCTTTTCTTATTCTTTTGTATGCATTTTTCCCCTTTTCTTATTCTTTTGTATGCATTTTTCCCGTTTTCACAACTACTAGTATCTCTGTGTTTCATTACATTTTTAATTTCTTTACCCCTTTTCAGCCCTTTTACTATGTTATTTTATTATAATTTTCCCTTTTCTCATCCTATTTCAAGAATATCTCTCATTTTCATACCATTCGGAGCAATTCGAATTTTTTCCCGCCATTTTTCTGTTTCCATGGCAACGGTCGTCATTTTTATAATTTAAAGACAAAAACTCGTTTCTATACATGCTAAGTAACCCTCCTATCAAATTCATTCAATTTGGAGCAATTTGAAATTTTCCCGCCATTTTCCGTTCACATAGCAACGGTTGCTATTTTCATATCTTTAACATCAAACTCGTCTCTTCACATTCCTGTCAAATTTCAATCCATTCTGAGCATTTAAATTTTTCCCCACCATTTTTCTGGTTTCATCACGTAACAGCTGTCCTCATTAACCTTAATACTATAAATATGAATGCTATATAATGGGAGACATAATAACATTACAGAATTGTCGAGAGTCAAAGTCCAATATGACCGATATACAAATCAGCAAAGTGAATATGATTTGACCATTTTTATGAAGTTACAATATGCAGAATTAAGATTTTGACCTTTTAAGACAAAAGCGCTGTTTGTTTGTTTGTTTGTTTTGTATATTTTTCATCCATAACTTTGTATGTTATATCCTATCATCTTATCATGATAGCTTTTATTTCACTAACATCAATTTATTATCTGCCATGTTAAAAAAGTAATATCATAATTGTGACAGATTTTATTCTAAGTTATAAAAGCAGTGTTCTTTTGATATTCTTCGATCATGTCCTACACAAGGTTGTAATGTTGTTTCGAGTACATATATTCCACTCCTTCTGATTAAAAAGTGTACTAGTATTTATGGTAATAACACAAACCTATATTCAGGAGCTGTAAGAAGTGTAACTCCATGTTTTTGTCTTACATCTTCTATATATCCCATGGAACAAATAGATGATGCAAATGTATTTTGACCTGAAAAATTAAGAGGAAGGGCGAAATAACTGTTTGAAGATTTTAATTCCAGGATTTTAATTATAAGAACTTCAAAAATTTTACTTTGACTTTAACATCTGACACTTCATTTCCAGTATGACAGATGCCATGCTCGGAGTAGATCATACTTCGACTCCCCTATCAATATACAGGCCTTCTGGCTGTATCTTGTTGCAATATTACCGCAATATTGCGGAAACACTCTGGTGACATGATGCGGTAATATTGCATTTGTAAATTAATGTTGCGACAGTATCACCAGAGACATTTTTGCGGCTATATTGCAGCAATATTGCGGTAATATCATCACAACATATATGTTAGCGGCAGTAGGTGAAATGAGGCATTAAGCGTAAATTCTAGGTATTAATTTAATGCCTAGGAACTAAAGCCTAAAATGAGTTTGGCATTAAGCAAAATACCTAGGATTTAGGTCTAATGCCTGATTTTTGTTCTGAAAAATTATTCTTAATGCCGCTCAAACAGGGGTATTCAACCCGTAACCTGAAGTCAAGACTGAAGAAGTTGTACGATCTTACAGACCTCTATAGGATACCCATTTCCCAGTTAACAGCAGATCTTACCCTTTAAAACTTTTTTACTCTACTGGATTTGACTTCAGTTCCAGAAATAACATAATTAAAGGGCGGGTGTCTTATAAGAAACAAGAAATACTTAATCTATCAGTGCACCTGTTTTTATTTTGTTTCGTCTTGCTCACCTCTTCGTGTGTGTGTCCCTATTTTTCTTTTATGTGTTGTACTTTTGTGAAGTCTTTTTTTTGTGCGTTTTACTATTTTTTACTAACAGTTCAGTTCTCGCTTACTTCAGGAGATGAATTTACACCTTCAAATGCACAACGAACAGCTGCAAAAGTAAAATGAATGGACATCTCTACAATGCTGGTGCTTAGGGTCAAACATGCGTGTGACAATAAGTAAAATTATCTCCATTGTATTTTCACTTATAAATTATTCATAAAAGTACATTGTATTTTCACTGCTAAATTATTCTTACAAAGTGCATTTTATTTTCACTGATAAATCATTCTTAAAAAGTACATTGTATTTTCAATTATTAATTATTCCTTAAATGTTGTATTTACACTTATTTCTCTATATTATTGAAATTTGATCTAGAAATTATTTTGGTTGCCAAAATACAGAATGAGCAGTCAGGCAATTAGAATGATTCTTTTGATCAAAAACCAGGCATCAGACCTAAATCCTAGGCATAAAGCCTAATGCCAAATTCATTTTAAGCTTTAGTTCTAATGTCTAGGCATTAATTTAATGCCTAGGATTTAAACCTAATGCCTAATTTCACCTATTGCCGCTAATATATACAAAGTGATAACAACATCGTTGCGGCAAAATTACCAGAACAACCTTCCTAATTTGTCCGTGTTGTGGTTATCATGCCGCAATATGTGTAATTTGTACATTTAATTATCAAATACACAGCATTATTATAACATGCATGTATACATATTTTCTACAACATGTAAGGTAAAATTCTTATCCAATATGTAACAGAAAAGCAAGAAAATGGTAAGGGAACGACCATTTAACTTAAAAGGGGGGTTATGGTTTTTTTTTCTGGACAGAAAATTTATTTATTTTTTTAACTAGTATAAACAAAATATTTTTTTTGAAAATAGGCATTATTTTTGGGGGCAGAAAGCCCCCTTCAGAATATTTTTTTTCCTTCATTTTGCCGCCAAAATATTTTTTTCACAAAAAATCAGCTTTAGAATATTTTTTTACAAATAAACATAACCCCCATTCAGGTTAAATGGTTGGTCCCTATATAAATTTAGATATCGAATATATTCTATCTGAAATCTAATTATATGAAATTCATGCTAAAATAATCAAACATGCTTATGATGTCCCCAGAGTTTGAATACTTGTATAAACAAGAATACGTGTCTAACGGACACAATGCCCCGCCTCACAACTGTTTTGAACAATGGTATATTTCGTAATCAGTAAAGCATGAAGTGATTGCATGGATATATGTTTATCATGATTTTTGTTTAATTATACAATAAAAGGTATGTAATAAAGTTCAATGATAATAGCATAAATCCTTAACAGAAAAGCAACTTAAACATATGGATAAACCTCCCTATCCCCCCTTTTTCCATGATCAGTGAAGCATGAAGTTGATTGTATTGGTATTGGTAAATATTTTTAATATTGTGTTTACTTATATCCTAATGTATATCTATATAAAGTGTAATTATAAAAGCATACATCCTTCACACAAAAAAAACTTCAACCTGAGAGTAAACTTCATACTACCCCCCTTTTTCCATGATCATTGAAGCATGAAGCTAGAAGCATGCATAATTTTTTACTATGAATCTTGTTTAATTAGACCCTAATGTGTATTTATATAAAGTTTAATACTAATAGCATAATCCTTAAGATCAAAAAAGCTTCATTCTGAGGGAAAACCTCATACTACCCCCTTTTTTCCATGACCATTGAAGCATGAAGTTGGTAACATGGATGAATTTTTATCATGAAATTTATTTAATTAGACACTAATGTGTATTTAAATAAAGTTTCATGATAATAGCATACATCCTTCAAAGAAAAAAAACTTCAACCTATGGGTAAACCTGGCTTGGGACGGACGGACGAACGGACGGACGGACGGACAGACCCGAACACTATATGGCCTTAATTTCGTAGGCGGGGCATAAAAATACTAAGTCAATCTAGTAGATCAGTTCCGTAATAAATAAATGCCTCTTCGCCAGCAAAACTTTTCAATTTCATATTACAAGGAGATGTATAAAGATTAATACATATACGAATATTATTTTACTTCATTTTATGCACAATGTAACAAGAGGCTCTCAAGAGCCTGTATCGCTCACCTGGACCATGGTTAATACATAACTTCAAATAAACTTATATGTTAAAGGGTCTCATTTTCAAACTATGTAAATAAACATTTATGTTATATCTGATCCAACTTTAATTAACTATTTTCCCTATTGCATGCCATCTTGGATAAGGGATGGATCTGCAGGACACAATTTTAAAGAAAATTAAGTGTTGTGCCAAAGTTCATTTCCAACTTGCCAAATAGTTTTAAACAAGAAAATCTTTGAATGTACTCCTATATCAAACTATGTTTCCCATTGGTAGCCTATTTGCATAAGGAGCAGACTTGAAGGACATCTGTTTTGAAGGGGAAGTTTTATTCTAACTAGCCAAGTTGTTTCAGATAAAAAATTCTTTGTATCCTCTTTCCATACAGTCGAGTAATAAATTAAGTTCCCGCAGATGGCCATGTTGGATGACATATAGGCACCAAAGTCACAATACTTTTGGCTTTACATTTCGATCATATTGGTTATTTGTTCTCTATCAGTTTTTAAACATCTTTGAGATTATGGTCTTCCAAACGTTTAGATTTTATCTGCACTAAAGAGACATAAGTTGTCGAAATGCGCATATGCAGAAAGTAAATTTACAGTAATTTCGGTATTTAGTTATTAGTCAGCACCT
Organism: Modiolus philippinarum; assembly: GCA_002080025.1. Lineage (NCBI taxonomy): Eukaryota > Metazoa > Mollusca > Bivalvia > Mytilida > Modiolidae > Modiolus > Modiolus philippinarum. The sequence goes on along the minus strand of MJUU01053732.1, from coordinate 45,701 downwards.
CATAAGCATCATTAATGCCAAGTCCTGTTCAAATCCATTCAGTGGTTCTCAATGTTAATTTCATCAACTGCTCACTAAAGGCTTTATATATTAAAAACATTATGTAGTCTATGAAGCTGAGAAACTGCTTCAACATTTATGTCTACTAAGTTTGTATAGATTAAACATTGATATCCCTCTGAGACACAATACATTTATATAGGAAAATCATTGTGAAATGAAATAAGGTAAAGATTAAGAAAGTATTTTTGCAAAACATTGTAGAAATTTGCACAAAAACACTGTTTTTGCTCTTAATTATGGAAAAAAAATTTTTTTAATAAAGTGATAGCAGGGAATTTCTCTAAAGCTTAAAAGAGAAAAGTTAACCAAAGAAGATTTGAACACAGAATTTAAAGGGAAATAATCAATAAACCATGTTTCATTGGAAAAAAATGGTGAAAAACGGTCAATAAATCATACACAGGCCTTTGGATTTTCTTCAGAATTTCAGAGTATGTAGATCTTGATATGCTGAACATTTTTCCAATTTACACTTCACCTCTATCTGTTACAGTTTTTGAAATAAAAAAATAATAATGCACAAATTTTGAAAAATTTTCGGAAAAAGGGCTGTAATTCTCAGACGGGTTTTTCGATTTTCTTCAAAACTGCAGAACAGATAGATCTCGGCATTCTGAACAATTTTACCAAAGTCAGATTTTTGATATCTGCAACGGTTTTGGAGTTATTTGCCAAAAACAGCAATTTACCCCCATGTTCTATTTTTAGTAACAGCCGCCATGTTGTTTGGTCATCGGACTAACCGAACATATTTTTTAAACTACATACCCTGGTGATGACCCAGGCCAAGTTTGAATTAAATTGGCCCAGTGGTTTCAGAGGAGAAGATTTTAAAAGAAAAGTTTAAGACTGACGGACGACAGACGCCAAGTGATGGCAAAAGCTCACCCATGCATAGCAAGGTGAGCTAAAAATGAATCCAAGATTACAATATTCCACAATATTCATATGCAATAATTTCTTGTTGGACAAACTTTTTCCTTTGTTTAAAAAATATCTGGAGCAAAAATCTCTTTTGTTATGTAATATTAGATTTGCATTTTTCAAATGAAAGAGAATATTTCATTAGCAAACCATTTGTTGCCACAAATTCTTGTTTTGGAAACATTCTGTGTTGCAACACACTGCATTTCACAATTTCACAAGTATTTTACTTTTAGAAGTTACAAAATGATTTATCGATAATTGCAATGTTTTAATTTTAAATTGACATGAATTAATGTAATGTCAGTTAAAAAAGGAAATGTCTCCATGTGTGTTGTTTCTTACTGTACACTGATATGGTTAAAGCATTAGAATATTCCTATATTTGAAGACATGAACAAGAAACTATGAATAAGCCCTTATCTAGTTTTTTTCGAAATGGACAATTATCTTGTTTTTGGAAACAAAAGTATTTGTTTTTACATTTTTCATTTCCGGAGATGGTGGACTTTATAAGAGTAAAGTAGAGTAGACATTTAATATGGAACTTTTGATTTTTTTTTTTATTTCCGGACCCTACCCGTGAGGAGCCCTGAGCAGGAAATTTCCTGACCATCTACAGTCTTGTACATACTTCCAAGAGGGAGTGGATTTCGGCAGCAGTTTTTCAATCTTTAGATTCAAGTTGCACTAGAGATGTAAATCATCGAAACGGGTTCTTACCTGCAACATTAAAATTGAAATGAAGTTTTGCGTGTCACCCAAATTGTAATGGTCAAATTCTTCAGTGAGGCTTGTTTAGGGTATATTGGGATACGGGATATTTACCACCTTTGTTAATGGGATATGGGATATTTGAGACAAAAAGTACCGGGATATGGGATATTTTGACTTTGGAAAACGGGATATTTCAATAATTAATGAGATATCTTCAATTTTTGAAAGGGATATTTTTGTTCAGACTTACTGGGATATCCCCTTAAACAAGCCTCTTCAGTAGAAAGATGGTCTCGATAATATCACATCCTAAAACTCTGATTCAGTTGGTCCTTGACTTTAGACGAATACATATATATGTTACAGTAAATAGGTGAAATCAGAGATTGCCGGAAATTACTTAACAATTCAGTAAAAACCTGTAATTACTAGCCAAATTAGGAATTACATGTATTTACTGATTGTTTCATTTATTACACGTAATTACTGAACTTTTGTGTAATTTTTACAGCTATGTACTAACTTCAAAAAAGCATGAAGATAATTTTAGTAGTAAAGAAATTTAAAGTCCAGGAAGAATTATAGTAAAATAATGTTTGTATTTGAGTTTGTATTTTAAAATTAATTAAATGGAAATCGAAATTAATACCCAGATCATATACTAGTAGTATTTAGTATCACAATGTCTAGTTATTAAAAGGGGCTAAATGCACAATTCGCCTCACCTCAGAAGCATGAAGAGATGAAGGGACACTGCAAAATCAGAGTTTAGTAGTTGAAGCCAAAAATGTAAATAAAAATGACATAATTCAAGACATAAAACAACAAAGTTCCACAACTGAATACCAGCTACTGTATTGATATTACAATTAAGATAGCTTTAGCTTCGTATCTAAAATGTCCAATGGGAATACATGTAGTGGACGACATTAGCTTTAGAAAACTAACTGCGACATTCCCGAACTTATGAAAATTGACTTTCCTTCGGAACTTCCTGACGCCATTCCATAGGTTGGACCTATTATCATATTTGTAATTACATATTTTAAACTTACTTTAGAAAAATACAAACCCATACAAACAGAGATTTATCGCGGGGTCTTCCAGATGCACCACTAAGCCACTTTCTAAGCTCCTTACCACTTTATTAACCGCAGTCAGAGATGGCCTAAAAAGTTACTGTGATAAAGTCTACTCAACGAGCGGCGTCAATCAGATGTGGATTCTAAAAAATTCTAAAGATCTTCTCGAACAGCTATCCTCTAGCAGTCTTACCCATTGCCACAGCATACAAACCTTTGATTTTTCTACTCTTTATACTACCCTGCCACACAATAAATTGAAAACAGTAATTTCGGATTTGATACATCAATGTTTCTGCACTAAAAACGGGGAACGCAGATACACTTATTTAGTAGTAGGGAAAGACAAAACATATTTTGTAAAGAACCACACTGAGTCAAACAAGAAGTACACTGAGAATGACGTAATCAAGATGTTGGAATTTTTAATAGATAATATTTTTGTCGAATTTGGAGGCCGTGTTTTTCAACAGACAATCGGGATTCCCATGGGAACTAACTGCGCGCCACTTTTAGCTGATCTCTTCCTTTTTTCGTATGAGGCGAAGTTTTTACAAGGGCTTACACAGAAAAAACAAAAACATTTAGCCCAGTCCTTCAATTTCAGCTTCCGCTACATAGACGATGTACTTTCTCTTAATAATCCAAAATTCAAGGAATATTTACATCAGATCTATCCCAATGAGCTTGAAATTAAAGAGACTACCGATACACCTACTTCAGCTTCGTATTTAGATCTTTTAATTTACATTGACGAAAATGGACGTTTGAAATCTAAGCTGTATGACAAACGTGATGATTTTAACTTCCCAATTGTGAACTTTCCCTTTCTGAGCAGCAATATACCTGCCTCTCCAGCCTATGGAGTGTACATTTCACAGTTGATTCGTTACTGTCGGGCATGCAGTTTATACAGTGACTTTTTAGTTAGAGCAAAAACACTGTCCCAAAGGCTGCTTAGTCAGGGATTTGTTCGGCCTTTGTTACTTTCATCCCTTCAGAAATTCTATGGCCGTCGCCATGACATCATTGACAGATATGACGTGTCTGTGTCCCAAATGAAAACGGACATTTTCAGCTAGATTTCACGTCTTCACGGATTTGCCATAACCGTATTTGACTCAACCCCGGATTGACTCACTGATAGTGTGACGGGTGCCGCTAGCGGAGCAGGACATGCTTACCCTTCCGGAGCACCTGATGTCACTCCCGGTTTTCATGGGAGTTCACACTATGAGTGCCTTAGTTCTTAATGTTATCTTTTTATTTCCGTGCATTGTAGCTGTCTCATGTCCTTGTTTTGTCTTTGTTTTTATCTGTTACCGTTTCTGCCATGTCTTTGGACTTCGATTTTTGTAGTCATCGCTTCCCTTGTTCCTTCGGTATTCTACTGCCGTTGTATCAATCTGAATAAAATTCGTTTAAAATACTTACATATTGTTTCAATTTAATTTCAATCATCTGCTTTATCAAAGACCGATAATCGATGTTTCAAGAAATAATGTAGAAGTCCAGCTACAAACTTTTCCAGATTTGTAAATCTTCACATTAGAATTCGACTTTACTAAAACCATCAAACAAGTTATTTTTTGTTGCATAAGAAACCAGTATATGAATAAACTGTACATGTAGCACTATATGTAGTAAAGAAATTGTCCATTAACTCTATTTAACTTTGCTACACCCTGAAGTGAACACAGCAATTCGGACCAACTTGGCTAATTTTGACTGGATAGGTAGGTTTGTTCAATACCTTTCCTTTTAGCTATAGATTACAATGCAAAATCCACGGAAGACACCTTTGGTTTGTACAGTGATCACTGCAATATGGACCGATTTGTTGAAAGTGTAGTCAACCCTTCTATAGGTATTGTAGAAGGGGCAATACATGGCAGCTTATATGTTATACCGCAAGTTTGAGTTGTAGTGTATGATCCCTTGACCCTTACTAAACTTTCGAAAGCCGTTTCGTAGAGAATACCCTAAATTGAAACATTGGAATTCAGAACAAGTGGGGTTATTTCTGCTGGACGTTCTTAGGTGTTTCACATAGTGGGCATAACATAGCAGGCACATTTCTCTTCCTTTATATTCTTCAAAGCCTTGAGAATTTGCATTTTTATATTTGTGTGTAAAATTGCTGCTCACTTTGGCATGGTTTTATTTGTATGTTTATTATACTATAGGAAAACAGGACAGATAAAGGGGAGGTTTGGTACCCATAAACCGGTTTAATCCTACCGCTGGCTTTTTGCTAGTGCCGGTACCAAGTACCCGAGTTCCTATTGTTGTTTACGTTTGTCTTTTGTCTTATTTGTGTTTATCCGGTGAAATTGTAGCATGTCATTGTAATTTTCAGCAATTGTTGAGGTTTCCTGTTCATGGGTTTAAGAGGTTCCACAAAGCCAGTAAAAATTGATTAACATGTCTTGTTGCCATTTAAAACAAAAAGGTGATAATTTCTGTACAGAAGAAACGTCAGTCGCTGCATTAAGCCCGTTTCAGCACTCTACTTGTTTCAAAGGGTCAATATGCGTATGCGTTTATAAGTTATAATGAACCGGTAACTGAATGGACTCTTACCTGTAACAATTAAAACGTGTTTGTATTTTGAATTATATTGTACGTCTCCACTTATCCTTAAAATGGGTCTTGCCCCTACTAAGTACTGCTGATTGTCTTGTAGATAGTGTTTATTTCCATGATTAAACACATAATCTTCATATTTCATTTCCCCTGTGAATTCCAGCTTTCCCCGACGTCGAATTTTTATTTCAAGTACGAGGTCAGACAAAAAATACAATGAATTGACACATGTAAATAAATCACAAATTCTAATGGGTGAGGTCATATCTTCTTCCTCAAGGTACAGTGTTGAAGCCGTCTGAGCAATTTCGCATGGCTCTACAACTGAAAAAAAAACCTTAAGTAAAGGAACACAAATCCCTCGTACGTAAAGCTATTAAGTTAAGATAACCTAGATGAACAATTTTTACTTAAAAATTTAAGCACTGGTGTCTATAAAATAACTCGACTGGATGTTACATGTAACAACGAGCAAAATCAACTTTATTGTATATGAAGTGTAATGCATGTTGTTTGTGGTCACAAGTTCTGCGAAAAAAAACTTTAAGTTTAATTGTCAAAACGGTTTCGTTGATCAGTTAAAAGGAAATTAAAAATTTCATGATATAACATAATTACAGAAACTATAAAATAGAAAACAAAATGCTAAAGTTTTCACAAAACTGCATTAAAAAAGGGTTAAAACAATTCCCCGTGTTTGAGATGTATGCTCTTTATTTTTCTTAGATATGGTGTACATATACATGATATTATATCTCCTGATCATGTGTACACTTTGTTTATAACTTTTATCTAAATTCATGTAAATTCTAAAGCCTAAGGTTTAACTCCCTTCATCGTAGTTCTGTGCCTAGCCCTATTTGATTTTACTTATTATCGTTTGGTTTTATGTATTTTAAACAACTTTTTGAAATTCTGTATTTCCTTTGTTTGGGATCTAGTGCTGCTGATGAGGAATTAATTTCCGAAATGACCATACAGCTCATTAAAATTATTGCAATTAGAGTTAACACAAGTGTTATGGTCTCATGTTCATTTACTCCATATCCTTTCGTAAAATATTTAATACAGGAGTTTGTCTTTTAATGCAGTGTGGAGTTGGTAAAACAATTCCCGGTGTTTGAGATGTATCCTCTTTATTTTTCTTAGATATGGTGTACTTGTACATGACATTATATTTCATGTGTACTCTTTGTTTATAACTTTTATCTAAATTCATGTGAATTCTAAAACATAAGGTTTAACTCCCTTCATCGGAGTTCTGTCCTTAGCTCTTTTTGACTTTACTGATTATTCGGATTTCGTTTGGTTTTATGCATTTTAAATAATTTTTTGAAATTCTGGATATCTTATGTTTCGGTTCTAGTGCTGCTTATGAGGAATTACTTTCCAAAATTGCCATACAGCTCATTAAAATTATTGCAGTTGGAGTTAAGACATTTGTTGTGGTCTCATGTTCACTTACTGCATATCCTTTCGTAAAATATTTAATACAGTAGTTTGCCTTTTAATGCAGTGTGGAGTTGGTAAAACAATTTCCCGTGTTTGAGATGTATGCTCTTTATTTTTCTTAGATATGGTGTACTTGTACATATTATATCTCATGTGTACACTTTGTTTATAACTTTTATCTCAATTCATTGTAAATTCTAAAACCTAATGTTTAACTCCCTTCATCGTAATTTTGTCCTTAGCTCCATTAGATTTTACTTATTATTCGGGTTTCGTTTGGTTTTAGGCATTTTAAACAATTTTTTGAAGTTGTGGATTTCCTGTCCTTGGATTCTAGTGCTGCTGATGATGAATTAATTTCCAAAATGGCCATACAGTTCATTAAAATTATTGCAGTTGGAGTTAACACAGGTGTTATGGTCTCATTTTAATTTACTCCATATCATTTCGTAAAATATTACGTGTAGCTATATATCCTCGCCTCTTCAGAAATTCGGAACTCCACACACTTGTCGATTTTTAATTTAAAAGGGGCACAATTACTACAGAAAAATTCGACCTATTCCCTTGAGCAATCCTTGATTTTAACTACTACATAAATATCATCCAAATACAATGATAAAACAATTTGTTAGAGTGCTAACAAGGATATTTTGTAGATTTTCAAAGTTAAAAATAGGCATAAACTCCTACAACTATTCGACAAGGACTCATCCTCGAACTCCCTAAACTAATGCTACTGTATAAATTTTATCCGAATCGAATGAGAAAGATATTAGCTAGAGCGCTTACAAGGATTCTTTGTCGATTCACAAATTTAGAAATTGGCATAACTCCTATTAAAATATTCGACCAAGACTCATATTTGAATTCGAACTCTTGAACTTAAGCTACTACATAAATTTTCTGAAAATCCAACGAGAAATAGTTTTTCTAGAGCGCTTACAAGACGGAAGGACACACAGACAGGCGACCGGCATACCCATGTCCCCGCATCGCGTTCCGGTGAGGATAAAAATTGATAAAAAAAAATTATACCTGATGAAACTTTAATCAAAAGGTCTGTCTTCTCTTTTCGTAATACAAAGTCTTCCTGAACAATTCTGGGAACCGACTGAACCGAAACCGTCACTGTTTGTATTTTGTCTCTCAGCTTTCTCCATCTGTAATTGATATAACACTCACGCTGTGTGGTTTCTCTTAAGCGCTGCACTGACTTATCTTTTGTAAAATATGAGGACATATTTTTACTCCCAAAAAATTACCGATCGCACCAAGTTCTAGGGGGTAAGTTTAAATTGAGCGGAATTCATTGCTAATTTTCGAGCGACTCCATATTCATGCTCCCCACAATCCATAAATGCAGAGTTGTCAACAAACATAAAATTAACTGGCAATGATGTCATCCGTTGCTCGACAAAAAGTCCAACGGAAAACAATCACAACACTTTAATAACCTTAGGGCACTCAAAGAGTCAAAAGTAAGAAAACTTGGCATAATAAAACCATAAGATGTGGGCTTAATAAATAGGTGGTCAGAATAACAATTTGATATTACACAAATTAAAATGCCAAAATTTTGAAGTATAATAGTGCATTCATATGAGAAATTCTCTCAAGCAGAAGTAAACCATAACTGAAATGTATAAAGAACTGTTTATGACAATAAAATATAAATGATACAGATTTTGTAAAGTTTGCATGGCTCAAAGAAACAAATTTACACTGTTTTTTCTGAAATTCTTTGAGAATGTTTCTTTGTGAAATATTTGTAGAGAAAAAAAGGAAGCACAAATATAAAAAAAACGGGTACACATTAAGTATATCAAAAGATTACTACCGCTACGTTTTGTGAAAGCATATATTGACTTATTACTTCAAGTATTGCTATAATATGACGTTTCGTTAAGGTCTCTTAACCAACCACCTTAGTTTGACAGTAAATGTAACTTTATGTTCTCGAAAAGTTTTGTCCTTTCTGTAGGTCGCCGAGGGAAGGAGACAACGCAGAATCAGATGATCATTTTTGGATAATTTCCTTAACTTACCGGTATTTTAACATAATCCCTCTGATAGCAATATTATGAGGAGGAAGGATCGGAACCAAGGGACCAAGTCTGGATTTCGTCTTTGTTTCCGACCAAAATCGGACTTGTGGTACCTTCTCTCAAGGAAAATTGATAAAACACAAAGACACAGATACTTGAAATCATTGTCGTCGCTACATAGACGCATTGGCCACAAAAAATAAGATTGGGTAAAATATTCATTAATGCATTACTTTATGACAAGACAGATAGTTCAGGCGAGCATCTGTAGGTTTATAAAAGATATAACTTCCTATTCTACTATTAGACACTTTGCAAGATACTGTAAAGAATGTGTTGGAAAGCCTAGTCTCATTCTCAGAATGATGTCAGAATCAAAATTGTGATCTTATTTTTTATTCAAGAGGTGTTTAAGTACAAACAAGCATATCACAGCGGTATAAATTTTTTTATCCCCGCACTTTCGAAGAAAGTTCGGGGATAATGTTATACCCTCCGTCTGTCCGTCCGTCCGTCCGTCCGTCCGTCACACTTTTCTTGTGACTCAAACTCCTCCTACATTTTTGGATTAAGGATTTAATTTTGTTGTAGAATTGTTGCATATAGTGTGCAGATGCGCAATAAGCTTTCGGATTTTCGATATTGGTCTTGGTGCAAACAAGAGGCCCCATGATGTCAATTTTTACACATGTGGCATGTGACACAAACTCCTCCTAAATTTATGGATTTAGGGATTTAATTTTGTTATAAAATTGTTGCATAGTCTGTAGATGCGCAATAAGCTTTCAGATTTTTGATATTGGTCTTGGTGCAAACAAGAGGCCCCATGATGTCAATTTTAAGAAAGACCAAAAGATGTGGATTAGACACATGTGGCATGTGACGCAAACTCCTCCTACATTTTTGGATTTAGGGATCAAATCTTTATGCAGAATTGTTGAATATAGTCTATAGATTTGCAATAAGCTTTTGGAATTTTGGTTCCGGTTCACATTTGGTAAATTTCCTGAAAATGTCAAAGACTCATATTTTTCTTTAATTTTGACATATTATATTATATTCTGACAAGTGTTTGATAAAAAGCAAAATTCTGATAACTTAAGATTCTGAAAGGCGATTCCAATTTTGGTAAATTTCCTGAAAGTC
>MJUU01053732.1:0-35405 GCA_002080025.1 Modiolus philippinarum | reverse complement strand
TTTTTGGAATTCTACCTAGCAACCATACTTAAAATGTTTGTGTAGTTTAGGACGAACATTTTCATCAATTGGATTTCAAAAATATTTGATTCCAATTTTGGTAAATTTCCTGAAAGTCTCAAAGACAACTTATTTTTTGGAATTCTACCTAGCAACCATACTTAAAATGTTTTCGTAGTTTAGGATTAACATTTAAATGAACTGGATTTCAAAAATATATTCTGACAGGTGTTTGGTAAAAAACAAAATTCTGATGACTTAGGATTCTGAAAGGCGGTTCCAATTTTGGTAAATTTCCTGAAAGTCTCAAAGACCACTTATTTTTTGGAATTCTACCTAGCAACCATACTTAAAATGTTTGTGTAGTTTACAACGAACATTTTCATAAAAGGATTTCAAAAATATTTGATTCCAATTATGGTAAATTTCCTGAAAGTGTCAAAGACGTCTTATTTTTTGGAATTCTACCTAGCAACCATACTTAAAATGTTTTTGTAGTTTAGGATTAACATTTAAATGAACTGGATTTCAAAAATATATTCTGACAGGTGTTTGGTAAAAAACAAAATTCTGATGACTTAGGATTCTGAAAGACGGTTCCAATTTTGGTAAATTTCCTGAAAGTCTCAAAGACCACTTTATTTTTTGGAATTCTACCTAGCAACCATACTTAAAATGTTTGTGTAGTTTAGGACGAACATTTTCATAAATTGGATTTCAAAAATATTTGATTCCAATTTTGGTAAATTTCCTGAAAGTCTAAAAGACCACTTATTTTTTGGAATTCTACCTAGCAACCATACTTAAATTGTTTATTTAGTTTGGGAAAAACATTTTCATCAACTGGATTTCAAAAATATTTATTCCAATTTTGGTTAATTTCCTGAAAGTCTCAAAGACCACTTATTTTTGGAATTCTACTTAGCAACCATATATCCTAGAATAATAATGACTATCAATAGGTAGATTTCAAAGATAATGAAAAAAATTATGCCAAGGGTGTATAACAACTGTTTCCTTTGTCAAACAGGGAGTGCGGGGATAGCTGTCATTTCCGACAACATCTAGTTTGTATTTGTAATAAATACAACCTAAACATTATTGCATGCGTCACCGGTCACCCGATAATTTAAAACCGCTAGAATTCGGAATTCTTCTGAGAAGAGAACTAATATCCATGATGATAACTGTTGGTCTGGTTACCCTTAAACAGTACCTATCAACAACACTCGATGCATGACTGTTGTTTTTGATACAGGAAGGAAGATATTCAACAACTGACAGAAAAATCTGTAAGTTCAAGCAACACATTTTCTCTACTAGGCAGCTTTATGCATAAACGACAGGACTTTCACATTACAGTGCTCGTCAATTTGGCCAACCTATAAAAGCAGTTTCGAAACAATCATACATAATTCCATTATTATTTTCAACAAATGGTATCAATATTCATACCGGCAATGCATCTTTGACATAAAAATTAACAAACCTGAAAATCCACAGCTTAACGTCTATTTCTAAGGTAAGATCACTTTGCCCTGTCTGGAATTCAGTTGGCAAAGTTTATTTAGTTCATCAGAGGTCAGTTTCTGCTTTAAAGGTAGTTAAGAGATTCGAAAATTCCAAGAAACACTGGATAATCGACTTTCTCGATATGATTCTAGAAATTCTTGAGAGTAAAAGTTGACACTGGTATGAAACTGGTTGAAAATAGTGACTTGTTTGAAGGTGACGGAAAGGTCTGAATTTTACATAAAGTGGAAAACCGTTATATGATTTTGACAGAAAACTTGTTTCTATGGATTACAAACCAATTAAACAAGATACACCATAGTGGTAGAAGATGGAAGCACGGTTGTGATTTCTTACAGAACAGATATGTTGTTCATATCATGATATTTAAGGTCAAATTCCGATTTATTGGCTCGTGCCATTTGGAAAAAAATCAAATTATTATGTGCTTAGTTACTGGTTTGTTTTTAAATTATATGTTCAGTAATAGCTGAATGGCACGATTCAAAATATTTCCTTTTTGAGAAATTCATTTCAAAGAAGAATAGTCAGATTTTGAGAGCTATCTTATTTATCAAGGGGTAAAAAAAATCAAACTGGACCAAGATTTAAACAGCTACACACTTAAATACATTCTCTAAAAACGCTGAATCAATACGAAATACGAAGTCATTAATATTCAATATCAAGGAATACTTACTCTCTCTCTATCCATTTCTCAACATCCTGAAACATAATTAACAGACGACAAAATACCATAATTACTGTGAATTTAGTTTTTATATATAGTTAGTGTCTCTAAATATCAAATGTATTAATACTGGGCCAAGACACAGGTCGACATGTCAGACCTTTCCGAGCATTCCAGCCTCTTTTATGCGGAGTTTTAAAGACACCCTAAGTATATTTTATCCTGTAATACACAAGAAAGTCTATTTTTCTAAAGAAAATCAAATAAACTAGAGGCTTCCAGGAACCTGTAACCACTCATCTGGCTTTAATGCCAGGATTAAGAAAAATACAACTAGTATATACATACAGGGTTGCCTCTATTCTGATTTCTCTAAATGCAAGGATTTTTCCAGGATATTGCAGTCATTTTCAAGAATAAAAAAAGGTCTACGTTGAGATATTTATTTTCCAGAATTTGTTTGCATACTGCCTATTATTATATACTTTATCAAATTCCAGGGTTTTTCAAGGATATTTCCAAATATTTCACAATTCAAAGTCATTTCAAGACCCTTGAACTTCAAAATGAATTTCAAGGGTTTTCCAGTTTTCCAGAATGTGTAGCAACCCTGTACATATTGCTGAAACCAAATAATAAGTGTAGCAGATTTTTTTTTAAATCGGTTTCCATGTTTGGCATATTTATAAGTCAATAAAATCAATCTATTGTTTCATTAAAGCATATAAGCCATCCCTGAATTTATATTTGTATCGGTATGCCTATGTATCATCAGATTAAAATTTCAGGAAATTGACCTTCGGCATAATGGCATAATTTAAAAAAAAATAATTTTAAATTTCTAAAAATTAATACTTACAGTATATACGAATATTGCATCTGCTCTCCTTAAGCTTTCTGCCATCAAATGTGCCTCTTCCTCAACAAGTGAACCATAACTTTTCTCCATCAAATTATACTGTGATGCATATTCTTCCACCGTCTGTCAAAATAATTCTACGCCTATTTGACTTTGACATTTTCCTGGATTGACCCACTCACAGTGTGAAGGGTGCTGTTAACAGAGCAGGACATGCTTACCCTTCCGGAGCACCTGATGTCACTCTCAGTTTCACTGGAGTTCGCACTGTGAGTGCTTTGTTTTGAATGTTGTGATTTCTGTTTCTGTGCTTTCTGTCTGTCTAGCGTCGTTGTTTGGTGTCTGGCGTCATTGTTTTCTGTGTTCTCGTTTTGGCCATGCCTTTGGACTTCGAATTTTGTAAATTTCACTCCTTTGTTCCTTCGGTATTCTACTGCCGTTGTCTATTACACCTGATACACATAGGAAAACCCGTGTACCTTAAATCATAATCAAACAGTTTATGTACATTCGATGTGTATATGTATATGTGCATTCGATATATCTTGTGAGGCTTGTTTAGGGTATATTGGGATACGGGATATTTACCACTTTTGTTAATGGGATATGGGATATTTTAGGCAAAAAGTCCTGGGATATGGGATATTTTGACTCGTAGAAATGGGATATTTCAATAATTAAAGGGATATCTTCAATTTTCAAAGGGATATTTTGGTCCAGACTTACTGGGATATGGGATATTGGGACCCCCTAAACAAGCCCTTCTTGTCAGTTTCAGACCACTTGTATTGAAGTGACCGTCGAGGAAGCCGAATATCCACCGTGATAGTAGTGTTGGCTAAAGCTAAGAAAAATATTCGATGTCTTCTAAGATCTTCTAACATATGCGACTGTTTCATTTTTTAAGAATTCGTCTTGTAGGTTTTCCTTTTAATCATAATTAGCATACCTGTTATCCATCCCTATTTACTGGGGGTTCCCCCATGAGAACGTTGAATTTGAATTATTCAGACCGTTATTATTTCTTCCTGGCTATACAAAACATTCATATTGTTATTGCACTATAATAGTAATGTCATGAAGACGCTACAAAACAACAGGGAAGTGGATATGAAGCCCCTTTATAGTTTTTATGATATGCTTCGAGTTGTCTCAGGCGTCAAAACCCTCATGAGCATATTCAAAGAAGTAGAGTGTATCTAATAAGATAAACAATGATTCTATCTGACAGTTCCTATATTTTGATTTTACCTCTTTGTTTCCGGTTTGATTCTCAGAAAAATCTGTATTCTACTTCCTAATTTTCAGCATATTTTTTTAAAACTGAGAAGTGTCATCTTTCAAAAACTTTGGAGTATATATCTCGTGCGACGCTCTATCCTTTGCTAATTTTGGCTTTCCATTTAGATTCTATTATTATTTGGTCTCTATCATCTTTATGCATTTTTGGTGAATGGTCTTTTGATTTGATCTGTAGAAACAAACTCTTTCATTGTTAAATTTGACAATATTTTATACCTTATCCAAGGAATGTACTATATTTTCTTCTGCTGTGTTCAGTAAGTCTTGAAAAGACACAAATTCTTGTCGAATTCTTTCTTTTTGATACAATGCCTGGAACTATAAACAGATTAAAGAAGTACATCTTCAGCATGCAATACAAGAGTATTCAATTATCACGAGTTCCAAATGCAAGTTATGGACTAAGGAAAAGGTGGTCTCAAAACAATGGCAGTAGAATACCGAAAAACAACGCACACAGAAATCAAAGTCCAGAGAGAACATCAGAAGACAAAAGACTAAATACGCAGCAACACACCAATAAAGGTGTTAACGTGATACTGTTCTGGAGACAGCTAAGTATGCTGGAGATATTAATATCTTTCGATTTTAAAGCCGATGCAGCTATACATGGCTTCTTTTTCCATTTAAGTATGCGCCAACAGTAAATATATTAAACTCAACGCAACGACATCCTTTGTATATGTTGTGTACAAATTGTATTTTTGTACAAATTATAATTTGTACAAAAATTTTGTACAAATTATAATTTGTATTTTCAGTTTGTACAAATTACAATTTGTACAAAATTAGCTTATACAAATTATAATTTGTACAAAATTAGCTTATACAAATTGTAATTTGTACAAAATTAGCCCAAAAAACATTTATAATTTGTACAAAATCTTACATCATTTGCTAAACTTTGTTCAAACGATGAAGTTAATGAAAACATGATTTATTTTCTAATGATAAGGCAAATATTCACTTTATTTCTCCAAATTTTGCATAATCAATTCTTTGGTACCAATATTATTACTAGAGCAATACAGAACCATGTTTAACCAGATGCTTTACAACAAATTCCTTAATGTGTATGTGTATATTGCAACACCAATTCAAAGATCATGTGAGAAACGTTATTTCTCTGTGTTGCTTTTTATTTACATTTTGTACTTTAAAGCTGTTCAAATAGTTTTCGTTTCATACAGAAATATTATAAATATATGTATTTTCACACTACATTAGAAATTGAAATCTAATAGTCCAAAAGCAGCCACTGTTGATATGGACTGCAAAGAATAATACTGTTAAATTGATAATTAAGGTTTTTCTATTGATATCACGACACACATGGAAATAAAAGTACAAATATATGTAGCTGTATTATAAATGGCAGCACATTCTTGTGTCATTAAATTTCGTTTATTGTAGTGATGTCACCTCTTCGCGTTTACCGATGTCGAAAGGATGAATAGACACACAGACATATAAAACTACTATTGATGTCATATGTAAAAAAATGTCCAAACAGTAGAGCTTTGATCGCAATGCAATGGCTCACACCCCAAAGATGTTTTAAAAAATTGCAGCCCCTAAATGTTAAGTTTCTAACATAATTTTTGTTCTCTACCAGCTTTTACATATATTTCGGTTCATAAATCAAAAGTATTTTCAAGACATGTGCATCTAACAAAAAGTGTTTGCCTCTCTTAAACATTTGATTTCGGTTGCAGTCATGATTTCCCCGATGCCCCGAGTGTATTTACCAGCCCAATAGTCAGCTTAAGGATTACGGCTTTCCATATTATTTGATTTTAATGTTGCTGATGAGAGTTTACTCCTTGAAACACGTGCACAGCATAACGAAATTTAATGTTTCTTATTAAACTTCGGTATTTTTCGTATTTTGAACCACTGGGCCGATCCCACTGCTGGTGGACCAGAAGTCCCCGAGGGTATTCCCCAGCCCAATAGTCAGACTTATCTGGCATGAAAATTTTACCTTGCGTGTCATAGAACTTTACTGTTTTTAATCGAAATTCCAACTCCATAAAAATACCGAGGCTTAATTCCGTGTATGGCACTCGGTAGATGTCCTGGGTACTCGATTTGGCTTCCTATTTGATTTATTTGGTAATGAGTGTTTCTTTTTTAACAACATTAGAATTATGGCTTTCCAGATTATTTGATTTTAATGCTGCCGATGAGAGGTTAATCCTTGAAACGCGTGAACAGCATAACGAAATTTTTTTTTTCTGCACCTTCGGCATTTTTTGTATTTTGAACCATTAGGCCGATGCTACTGTTGGTGGACCAGAGGTCCCCGAAGGTATTCACCAGCCCAATAGTCAGACTTGTCTGACATGAAAATCTTACCTTGCGTGATATATAATTTTTTTTCTTTTTAATCGAAATTCTAATTCCTAAACATACCGAGGCTTCATTCCGTGTATGGCACTCGGTAGATGTCCTGGGTACTCGATTTGGCTTCCTATTTTGATTTATTTGGTAATAAGTGTTTCTTTTTTAACAACATTAGGATTATGACTTTCCATATTATTTGATTTAAATGCTGCTGATGAGAGATTACTCCTTAAAACACGTGTACATTATAACGAAATTTACTATTTTTTATGCAACTTCGGTATTTTTTGTATTTTAAACCATTGGGCCGATGCCACTGCTGGTGGACCAGATGTTCCCGAGGGTATTCACTAACCCAATAGTCAGACTTGTCTGACATGAAAATTTTACCTTGCGTGTGATAGAAATTTACTGTTTTTTAATCGAATTTCCAACTCCTTAAAAATACCGAGGCTTCATTCCGTGTATGGCACTCGGTAGATGTCCTGGATATTGGATTTGGCTTCCTGTTTCGATTTATATGGTAATGAGTACTTCTTTTGTTGGCTTTCCATATTATTTGATTTTAATACTGCTGAGGAGAGGTTACTCCTTGAAATACGTTTACAGCATAATGAAATTAATTTTTTTATGCAACTTCGGGATTTTTTATATTTTGAACCATAAAGCCGATGGCACTGCGGGTGAACCAGAGGTCCCCGAGGGTGTTAACCAGTTCAATAGTCAGACTTGTCAGACAGGAAAATTTTACCTTGCGTGTTATAGATAATCGAAATTCTAACTACGTTAAAATACGTAAAACTCCGTAAAAATGGCACTCGGTAGATGTCCTGGGTACTGGATTTGGCTTAATATTTCGATTTATTTGGTTATGAGTACTTCTTTCGTTACAACTTTGGAATGTGACTTTCCATATTAAAACAATTCCCCTTGGTAGAGATGTATGCTCTTTATTCTTTATAGATATGGTGTACTTGTACATGAGATAATATCTCACGTGTACACTTTGTTCAATTACTATTATTTAAATAAAGGTAAATTCTAAAACCGAAGGATTAACTCCCTCCATCGTAGTTTTGTCTTTGGCTATATTTGATATTACTGATTATTCGGATTTCGTTTGGTTTTATGCATTTTATACATTTTTTCAAATTCTTGATTTCCTTTGTTTGGTTTCTAGTGCTGCTGATGAGGAATAAATTTCCGAAATGGCAACACAGCTCATTAAAATTAATGCAGTAGGAGTAAACATATGTGTTATGGTCTCATGTTCATTTACTCTATATCCTTTCGTAAAATATTCCATATTATTTGATTTTAATGCTGCTGATGAGAGATTACTCCTTAAAACACGTGTACAGCATAACGAAATTTACTGTTTTTATACAACTTCGGTATTTTTTGTATTTTCAACCATTGGACCGATGCCACTGCTGATGGACCAGATGTATCTGTAACGGTTTTCGAGTTATTAGCCAAAAACTGAAATTTACCTCTATGTTCTATTTTTAGCAATGGCGGCCATGTTGTTTAACCAGCTGACTTATCGAACATAATTTTGAGAAACCATACCCTGGTGATGATTCCAGTCAAGTTTGGTTACATTTGGCCCAGCGGTTTAAGAGGAGAAGATTTTTGAAATTGTTGACGGACAGACAGACGAATGACGGCGGACGCAGTGATGGCAAAAGCTCACATGCCCTTTTAGGCAAGGTGAGCTTAAAATAGCTGAAACAAAAATACTCAACCTGTGTTTGTAATTCATTTCGCTGAAAGACAGATTTACTCTGATCTAATGCAGCTAAACATTCTTTGCTGTTTTTGTTTATGCTTGCCTTTAGTCTTGCCTACAATAATTACAAGTATACATAAATTTTTACAAAAAAAAGGTTCGCTTAATGTTCTATATCCCTTTTATATTTTGTGAAGCAATTTCCTATCGAAGTTCTTTATAATTTGCAACAAAAGATATCAATAAGGTTTCATTTTTTTACTCTTATTGCAGATCACACTTACCTCACCGGAGCTCCTGATCATACCTCAATTTGTGTAGGGGTTCACACTGCTAGTGCTTAAGGTATGTATCTTTTTCTTCAATTTTTGTTCGTGTTGTCTCAATTTGTGTGAAATCGAAATATCCTTTTAAATATTTTTTATTTACCGATGTTTATCAATGACAAAAATATGATTAATATCCTATTAAATTAATAAAACATAACTGGAGACTTTACGTCCTCTATTAAAAAAAGTTTACTACAAAAATCATTCTTATTCTGCTTGAACAACAAAAAAAGGATAAGTTCAAGTTTACTATAAATAATATAATCAAATGTTGATTTATATCGATATTTTAGCATCCCAATATTACCCTCTATGGAAAAGTACAGAAAAGGAATACTTATCAAAAAAATTTATTTGATACTACATACATCGCTTCCCCTCTTTTTTTCAAATATTTCGTCCTCGTTAAAAATAACCAATGTTTTAAAGGTTTTGTATACTCGATTCTCAACTGTCAATAAGCTGCTCTTGTCAACGTTTATATTCACCTTTCATAAAGTATTCACAAGAATTATTTCGCACTGGAACGTTAATTTTCAAAATGTTTTTGCTCTCTGAAAAAATCTACAGCGAATTTCACGTCCGCTACCGTTTATGGCATTTGAAAGAAAAACTTTCAGCATTATCAATTAGTAATATACACAAAACATTTGAACATTCCATTTTCAACGGTAATGAAGTTAAACTAGAGGCTCACATGAGCCTGTATCGCTCACCTGGTGACTGGTTTTATTTCTTGTCACCAAGAGACCATCCATTAATGGCATTATTATCCATACTATACTTCAGTTCACCAGATGTTACTGTTTCTGACATACATACTTAAGTCACAAGCTTTGAAGGAAACCTCCCAAGGACTATTGTGACCAAGTTTGGTTCCCATTGGCTCTGTAGTTTCAGAGAAGATCTTTGAATGCATTTCACATAGGGTCACTATGTTACACTATGTTTCCCCCTGGCGGCCATCTTGGATGAGGTATGAACATAAAAATCACAAACCTTAAAGGCGACCACCAATCGAGAATTGTAAACCAAGTTTGGTTCCAATTTCGCTCAACAGTTTCAAAGATCTTTAAATGCATTTCAGATAGGGTCCTTATGTTAACATATGATCCTTGCTGGCGGCCATCTTGGATGATGTACCAACATAAAAATCACAAACTTTGAAGTGGATCACCAATGGACTATTGTGACCAAGTTTGGATCCAATTGGCTCATAAGTTTCAGAGAAGAAGATCTTTGAAAGCATTTCAGATAGGGTCCTTATGTTAAACTATGTTCCCCGCTGGCGGCCATCTTGGATGATATACCAACATAAACATAGGTAGATGCGGACCTACCATCAGAGTTGCATGCATATGCAAGGTTACATGATCCTATCAATAGTGACCGAGATCTGAACTCATCCAAAAACTTGAATGTTAATCAATCAAGCATAAAATATATGTCAAAGTGACCTAATTTTACCTGGATGCTGACCTAACATCAGAGATGTATGCATATGCAAGTTAACATGATCCTACCGTGTATAGTGACTGAAACCTGAACTCGTCCAAAAACTTCAATGTAAATCAATCAAGCGTAAAATATAGGTCAAAGTGACCTAATTTTGCCTGGATGCTGACCTACCATCAGAGATGCATGCATGCATATGCAAGGTTACATGATCCTATCATGAATAGTGACTGAACTCGTCCAAAAACTTGAATGTAAATCAATCAAGTAAAAAATATAGGTCAAAGTGACCTTATTTTGCCTGGATGCTGACCTACCATCAGAGATGCATGCATATGAATGCAAGGTTGCATGATCCTACCATGTATAGTGACTGAGATCTGAACTCATCCGAAAACTTGAATGTAAATCAATCAAGCGTAAAATATAATTTTGCCTGGATGCTGACCTACCATCAGAGATGCATGCATATGCAAGGTTACATGATCTTACCATGTATAGGGACTGAGATCTGAACTCGTCCAAAAACTTGAATGTAAATCAATCAAGCGTAAAATATATGTCAAAGTGACCTTATTTTGCCTTGATACTGACCTACCATCAGAGATGCATGCATATGCAAGGTTAGTTGATCCTATCATGTATACTGACTGAGATATGAACTTGAATATAAATTTGAATGGAAGCCAATCAAGCGGAAAATATAGGTCGGAGAGACCCAATTTTCTTGGAGGCTGTGAGTCAACCCAAGATGCACCTACATACAAAGTTTGATGACCCTACCATGCATAGTTGCAGAGATATATGCCCAAATGCGGACGCGGACGTAGACGTAGACGCGGACGCCGGGGGTACTCCAATAGCCCCCTCAACTTCGTTGAGGCGAACTAAAAATCACAAACTTTGAAGTGGATCACCAATGGACTATTGTAACAAAGTTTGGTTCCAATTGGCTCATTAGTTTCAGAGAAGATGATCTTTGGATGCATTTCACATAGGGTCCTTATGTTAAACCATGTTCTTCGCTGGCGGCCATCTTGGATGAGGTATGAACATAAAAATCACCAACTTTGAAGGGGACCACCAATGGACTATTGTGACCAAGTTTGGTTCCAATTGGCTTGGTAATTTCAGAGAAGAAGATGTTTGAATGCATTTCACATAGGGTCCTTATGTTAAACTATGTTCTTCGCTGGTGGCCATCTTGGATGAGGTATAAACATAAAAATCACAAACTTTGAAGTGGATCACCAATGGACTATTGTGACCAAGTTTGGTTCCAATTGGCTCAGTAGTTTGAGAGAAAAAGATCTTCGAATGCCTTTCCCATAGGGTCCCTATGTTAAACTATGTTCCCCGCTGGTGGCCATCTTGGATGAGATGCGAACCTGCTGGACATCTGTAGGAATTGTAGTCCTCGATAAGCTTAACACTTTTGCAATTCAAACTTTACCTCTATCACAAATGGTTTTTGAAATAAAAGTAAAAAGGTATAAAAATCGTGAAAATTCAACAAAAAAGTAGCTATAACATCTATATGGGTCGTCAGATTTTTTTTCAAAATTGCATGACATGTAGATCTTATTATGCTGACCATTTTTTGTAATTCAAACTTTACACCTATATGCTATCATTTTCAATATATAAGACGAAAAGTAACAAAACAAGAGGCTCTCAATAGCCTGTATCGCTCACCTGGACCATGGTTGACATGGATAAAAGGCATTTCCAATAGGAAAAACGAAAAATAAAATTTAGCAGAATACTTTTTTTCTAAAATTACAGTATTCTTGTTTGGTTTCCATGGCAACCGAAAGATCCACCATCCATTTCAACCCATAACAGAACACCATTCAAAAAAATTTGGGCAGGGGTTCCCCTTATAATTAAAGTAATACATAGTGCTGAAATTAAAACATGCGGACCACTTTTCAAATAAAAATTCAAAAATTTGGGCAGAGGTTCCCCTTAAAATCAATAGGGCCAATGTAAAAACTTATTCCAGATGGTGGCCATCTTGGATGAGGTACGGACCTACCAGATACATTTTTTTGGATGGGACCACCTAAGGACCATTGTGGCTTAGATTGGTTCTAATTGGACTAGTAGTTTCTGAGAAGAAGATCTTTGAATGTATATTCCATAGGGTCCAATTTTAAAACTATGTTCCCGCTGGCGACCATCTTGGATGTGGTACAGACCTGCCGGATACCTTTTTTAGAAGGGACCATCTAATGACCATTGTGACTAAGTTTGGTTATAACTGGATGGGTAGCTTCTGCGAAAAAAATCTTTGAATGTCTTTCCCATAGGGTCCAATGTTAAAACTGTGTTCCCCGCTGGCGGCCATCTTGGATTAGGTACAGACCTGCTGGATACCTTTTTTGGAAGGGACCATCTAAGGACCATTGTGACTAAGTTTGGTTATAATTGGACAGGTAGTTTCTGAGAAGAAGATCTTTGAATGTGTTTACCCATAGGGTCCAATGTTAAAACTATGTTCCCCTTTGGCGGCCATCTTGGATTAGGTACGGACCTGCCTGATACTTTTTTTGGAAGGGACCATCTAAGGACCATTGTGATTAAGTTTGGTTATAATTGGACCGGTAGTTTCTGAGAAGAAGATCTTTGAATGTCTTTCCATAGGGTCCAATGTTAAAACTATGTTCCCTGCTGGCGGCCATCTCGGATAAGGTACGGACCTGTTGGATACCTTTTTTTGGAAGGGACCATCTAAGGACCATTGTGGCTAAGTTTGGTTATAATTGGACTGGTAGTTTCTGAGAAGAACATCTTTGAGTGTCTTTTCCATAGGGTCCAATGTTAAAACTATGTTCCCAGCTGGCAGCCATCTTGGATTAGGTACGGACCTGTCGGATAATTTTTTTGGAAGGGACCATCTAAGGACCATTGTGACTAAGTTTGGTTATAATTGGACCGGTAGGTTCTGAGAAGAAGATCTTTGAATGTCTTTTCCATAGGGTCCAATGTTAAAACTATAATCCCTGCTGGCGTCCATCTTGGATTAGGTACAGACCTGTTGGATACCTTTTTTTTGGAAGGGACCATCTAAGGACCATTGTGGCTAAGTTTGGTTATAATTGGACTGGTAGTTTCTGAGAAAAACATCTTTGAATGTCTTTTCCATAGGGTCCAATGTTAAAACTATGTTCCCAGCTGGCAGCCATCTTGCATTAGGTACGGACCTGTCGGATAAATTTTTTGGAAGGGACCATCTAAGGACCGTTGTGACTAAGTTTGGTTATAATTGGACTGGTAGGTTCTGAGAAGAAGATATTTGAATGTCTTTTCCATAGGGTCCAATGTTAAAACTATGTTCCCTGCTGGCGGCCATCTTGGATGAGGTACGGACCTGCTGCATACCTTTTTTGGAAGGGACCATCTAAGGACAATTGTGACTAAGTTTGGTTATAATTGGACTGGTAGGTTCTGAGAAGAAGATCTTTGAATGTCATTTCCATAGGGTCCAATGTTAAAACTATGTTCCTCGCTGGCGGCCAGCTTGGATTAGGTACGGACCTGCCGGATACCTTTTTTGGAAGGGACCATCTAAGGACCATTGTGACTAAGTTTGGTTGTAATTGGACTGGTAGGTTCTGAGAAGAAGATCTTTGAATGTGTTTACCCATAGGGTCCAATGTTAAAACTATGTTCCCCGCTGGCGGCCATCTTGGGTGAGGTACGTACCTGCCGGATACCTTTTTTAAGGGGACCACCCAAGGACTATTGTGATCGAATTTGGTTCCAATTGGCCCAGTGGTTTCAGTTGAGAAGATCTTTGAATGAAGAGTTTACGCCGGACGGACGGACGACGGACGACGGACGCCGGACGCCAAGTGATGGCAAAAGCTCACCCTGGCATAGCCAGGTGAGCTAAAAAACGGAAATATTGCGGAAAAAGGGCAATAACTCCAAGACCGATTATCGGATATTCTCCAAAATTGCAGGGTGGGTAGATCTCATCATGCTGGTCATTTTTATCTCTGTCAGATTTTTTATATCTGTAACGGTTTTTGAGTTATTTGCAAAAAAAAAAAAGAAATTTACCCCTCTGTTCTATTTTTAGTAACAGCGGCCATGTTGTTTGGTCTACGGATATAAAAATCACAAACTTCAAAGTGCATACCCTGGTGATGATTCAGGCCAAGTTTGGTTAATATTGGCCAAGTAGTTTCGGAGGAGAAGATCTTTGAATAAAAGTAATCGGACGGACGGACGACGGACGCCGAGTGATGGAAAAAGCTCACATGGCCTTTGGCCAGGTGAGCTTAAAAAGGATAGATTATACAATTTCGAAATCCAAATCCATTCTTGAAACCATTTTCAGAAAACGCCTCTTTTAAGCACTATTGATGTGAAAACGAACAATGTTTAGTTGCATGTTTGATTTTACATACTGGTGAGATGTATTATCATTGTTTCATTATCTAAGACAATCGAAATATTTCAATGGATCATGTGTAAATAACTACTGTTCACATCTTATAAGTAATTGTTCCCATGAATAGAAAAGCATGGTGAAAGTGTCTTTCATATCCGAGAAAAATTACGAAAAGCATGATGAAAGACGGTTTTCGAAAATGGATTTCAAAAGTAGTTGTATCTGTAAAAATCATATCAAAATGCTAACGATTGTCCATAAAAGAAACTAGACGCATTTTTAACTAACAACTGAAATCATTAACTGTATCTGGAACCTCACAAATGTTTTAAACAAGAAAAGATATGGGTAAACCCATATCCAAGGATACTCGATTGTTCACATACCTGTACAATTTTGAAAAGGGCCATTTTCAAACAAAACAATAAACAAAGAAAAAAAAAACGAAAAAGATGCATATACGTTTTTAATATGATTTTCTTTTTCTCACTTTTATAGGGTTTCTTTCTTTCCATTCTTCCGGGATCACCAGTATCCCTTACTGTTTCTTAGCAATAAGGAAAATGGGGGGTGGGGGGTGGTTAAATTGCACCTGTACTAGATAATAAAGTTATTTTTTTTATTTGATTTCAATTGAACTTTATGCCTGTCAACATCTTCTAATACAAACATTAATTGGACAGATATTTGCGAGCATTTTGGTCCTTTCTATTTCAGTTTTGATTTGCTGGTTTTTTTTTGTTTTTTTTTTCGTTTTTTTCACAATTCTAATTACTATTAATGACTTTTTTTTCAAATCTTAGCGTTAACTGATGCTATACGAAAAGACATGGCCATATCTTTTATTTCTAAAATAATTGATATATAATGAAATATTTCCGCTCAAAAAATGTTGCTATCAGTTATTAACTGATTCACAAATATACTATCGTAGCTAGACATAGATCACAAAATTAATCAGTAAATAAAAAGTCTAAAAATATACATCGTTTATGCTATTTATAACTTGTTAACAATCAATAGATAATCAATATGTCCGCCTGATACTGAGGAAACGGTGGTGTATGAATATTTGTAGTAGTAACTTTCAAAACATTAACAAATCGCTTCAAATCATTAGTAAAAATAGACCTCTGAATTATGTGTTTTCAGGTAATTGATCTAGGTGAGATAAACTGATAAAAAGTCGCCAAATACCGAACTATTTCCTACGCCATGACTTTGTGATCTGTACCCAAAAACAAATATATATCTTGAATAGATAGTACGCACTCAGGGGGTCCAATCGAATTGGTAAGTGCAGCGTGTATTTTGGTAAGTGCTGCCAAAGATGGCTGACGCGCCCCGCTTCGGCAAGAAAAGGTCAGTGTTTGAGAGTGTCTTACCGTTGTACATTTGCTCATTGTATTCTATAAATATTGCGTTTCGGCTCTCCTTGCATCTGAAAACCGATACGTGTGTTACTTTAGTACAAATAACGCTTTTTAGAAAGTTATTGAAGGAAAACCGACGAGGGGTAGGTCAAAATTTTGAACATGCCAATTTCATCTTTGGATTTCTATACATCTAACGGATTAAATGTTACGTTTTTAGTATAGAATTGTTGCTTGTTGATTGGAAAACATGTCAAAGATTTATTTTTCATTAGGCTGTTTGTTGTTCTGTTTATTTTCGATATTACTTCAAATTGTGGTAAGTGCAGTGCGGTGTACACCAAAATTTTGGTCGGTGTCAGTTATTTTTAAGGTTGTACGTCAGGGTTCAAAAAGAGACTCGTGGAATTTTGTGATATTTCCCTGGATTAATTCATATCATAAGAGAATGCAGAAAATTAAATATAAATTGGGCCAACGCTCACAATTTTTTGCCTTTTATTGTTGAAATGTTAAAAGAAGTAATTATTTTTCCAAAAGTTTCATCAGAAAGAATTTTGATTGAATTTACATTGTTAGACTTTGTATTGATCTTTTCTTAAATATAACGAAAAGTGGGGTCATTGAGCTTATATTCAAATTATTTCATGAATTAAAAAGTTCCAAATTAATATCTTTGTCAAATATTTTTTAATAACTTCCTTCTGAGACATATTATGTCTCTACTTCATTTTTTCAATTTTCATATCAAATTATGTCATAATAAATACAAACATACTGACGTAATTAACATGTCTATATTTTTGAGAAATGGAACGATTTCTTGTGTTTGAAAAATAAGAAAATAAAAAAATATTTGTACCTTTTATAACAATCAACTCACAAAAACGGAATTCAAATGGTAGAAGACTCCCGTACTTCCTTAAAGAAAAAAAATTCAAATAAGAAACATAAGTGTGACAAAGTTGTATCAGAGACATATTGTTTTATTATACGGAAGATTTCTTTGTTGAAAATGCAAGACAAAAACTTGAAAATTCAAGATAATAAGTTGAAAATTCAAGATAAAAACTTCAAAGTTCAAGATAAAAACTTGAAAATTCAAGATAATAAGTTAAAAATCCAAGATAAAAACGTGAAAATTTAAGATAATAAGTTCAGAATTTTCATGTTTTTATCTTAAATTTGCAACTTATTATCTTGAATTTTCAAGTTTTTATCTTGAATTTTCTACATAGAAATCTTTGATAAAATAATTGTGGTTGTATAAGTCAGTATAGATTATTTCTCAATATTTAAAAAAAAAGAAAAAAAAACATCTTAAATCTTAAATTCTACTAGAGGAAAATAAGACCTGCATCAATATTAATAACGGTTATAACACTGTAGCCAGAAAGGAAAAATAACTGTTACTGTTTACTAGTACATACTGGGGAGCCCCATCACAATACAAATATTTAACTAGTTAACTCGAAGATCATAGTTATTCATTGAAATAAAAAGAAAAAAATGAAAAAAATCCGCTGCCAAACAGTGGAAACGTTTTGGAGAAATAAAATATAGTTAAATATGTTGCATTGAATACCAAA
Organism: Modiolus philippinarum; assembly: GCA_002080025.1. NCBI lineage: Eukaryota > Metazoa > Mollusca > Bivalvia > Mytilida > Modiolidae > Modiolus > Modiolus philippinarum. The sequence goes on along the minus strand of MJUU01053732.1, from coordinate 17,815 downwards.
GCAATAAAATTGAAAACCTGTCTATATCGATTGCTTGCCTAGTTCTATCTTTGATTCTTTTATTTACATGTAGGGGAACTGCTCCAAATGTGACATAAAAGCTTCCTAGCATAAAACTGTGGTAGGAGTTGCGCCGACAAACCATGTACCATACATTTGGAAGAACGGACAGATAATTAAACAGGGGTAATTCAATTTGCCCCGAATTTTCGTTGCAGGGGCATACAAAATTATGCAGCTTTGCTGGCACTTTTAGAAATACGATACGGGTAGCACCATAAAATATCAAAACACTCATCAGAAAACACTCTCGAACGAAACACTAACTTCTGCTTATTCAGTTACTTAGATTGCAAATTTACATTTTTTATGTATAAATTGGTTGCTTGAAAGACCGGTACTGAACAGTTTAGAATGTATGATAATAATATTTTGATGCAGGTGTTCGTCAAGGTGATATTATTAATCCTAATATGCTTTTTGTCTATTTATTATGATTTTAATTCAGACTGAAGATGAAATCGGTTACCTTGTCTATGCTTATATCATACAAATAATCACCATACACCAGACAAAAAATTCTTTTGAATACTTTTCCAATAAGGTTACAATGTTAGACGATGCTAACAATTGGCAGCAATTCTTGATCAAATATGGACCTGGCAGATACTATTGTTGAAGGATTTGTCTAAGGACTATCTTAACCAGTTTTGTTCGAATTTGTTGTTTGAGAGAAAGGTCTACGATTAATTTAGTTCTCTGTGGGCGTGCTTCAGGGTAATATTCGATGCTTAGATATGCTGAGCATGATCTTGATTCCGGACGTTAGTTGATGTCAATTAACCTGTAAAAGGCTTATCACCAGCAGTCATAAGCAAGCAAAAAATGTAAGGATCTATTATATTATCGTAGGTGTGTGTCAAGGTGATATAATCAAACCTTGTATATCCTTTGGATCTATGTATGATGATTGCCGATAATGATTTTAAATTCACTGTCAAGATTATATCAGTTTACTAAGTCCGAGTTTATATCTTTAAAATAATCACCAGCCAGAGTATTTTTGAAAAAAAAACAAACAAAAAAATATTCCCCTATGTTACAATGTTAAACTAATCTCCCAGTTCGCAGCTTTTGATGAAATGCCGTACATGCCAGCTACCTTTGATGATAGGTCCATCCTATACCAATTGTGGCCATGTTTGCTTCCAGTTATATGTTAGCATGTATTTAATTTGACGTAGGTGTGTGTCAAGGCAAAATATATTTTTGTCTATTTAAGTTGACTGCTGATCAGGATTTTGAATTCAAACTTAAAATAATGTCAGATTTATACTAATATTGGTGAAATGCAAAACTTTGTTCAAGTTAAGAGTCCATCTAAGGACCATTGTGACCAAATCTAGATTCCAATTGGCTGTATTAAAGACTGGCGATAAAACACTTATAATGTGTTTAATTCGCTGTAGGTATTCCTCAAGGTGCTATAATCGAACCTTAAATATTTTGTTGTATATTTTTCACGAATCTGTCCTAAAATTTATATCAGATTACTTCATTTGTGCTTATATCTTAGAATAATCACCGGACAAAATAAAACATTTGAACGAGTTTCCAAAAGTTACAATTTTAAACTAAGATCTCGTTTCACAGTTATCTTTGGTGAATTGCAGACCTGCCAAATTCCTATGTTGAATGGCCCATCTAATTACCATTATGAACAAGTTAAGTTCCAATAGGTTGTTTCAAAAGCCGACGAAAACTCGTAGAATGAATTTCATTCGATGTAGGTGTGCGTCAAGGTAATAAAATCTATTGTATTATATGTATTGTTTACTAATGTTGATTGATCATGATTTTGAATTCACACTAATTTGTGGCAGGTGTCTATGTTTTCGGCCATTGTAGGTGTTTCCTGTTATCTTTTTATTCTATTCTTAAAGCTATTTTCAGGAAACTATAAATCTTGAAAATAAGCACTAGCTATCACAAAAATTCATATTTCGGGAGTGTAAAAAAAATCTGTTGAAAAATTATTTGAAAAAAATTAAATCAACAAAATATTTTCCTTTCTATTACCAGTTTCATTGCAGATTTTACCCTAGTTGGAGGGTAAACTAAACAAATATCTACCAAAGTAGAGTAAGGTAACATGACAAGAGATCTCGATAAACTATCATGGCAAGTCAGAACCTTGGTTTAAAATTATCTAAGTGAAGTGTTTACTTTATTAATTGCAGTCCTTTTTGTAACCTTACGATAACCTTGATACAACAGAGCAGAATTGGAGATCAAAGATTTTGTAAATGATTTTGGTCACTTTAAGGAATAACAAGAAATCTTTGATTTTCACTCTTAAAACTCCGTAAATAAACCTAACTCTTTTGTTATGTATAAGCTCCATATTTTCCAACTTTATTCACAGCAGACTGAATACTAAACAGCATTACTATTCAATACACAATAAAGGATAAAGAGAAAACAAACGCACACGAGACATAGTCTAGAGAGCTACAATTGCATTTAGTTTGGAGGAACTAAGTCATCTTGCCATAGATAAAACTTTCTATTTGTAGTTATGGACATTTTTACACATATTTGACGCGATTCGACATTTGAAATAATACAAATATATGCTTCATTCTGTTGTTCTCTCTGTTCCTTCGCATTCATTTTCAATTTTCAGGAACAAAATACGACGGTGTTGTCACCTTCTGCAAGTAAAATATTTGACAAAAAAAACAGTCTTTCATTTTTCTTAGGAAAAATATGATTTAAGATGCAGATATCTTTTGTAATCATATTTCCATAAAATTGGAATATATTGCACTTACCAATTTGGCGTACACCACACTGCACTTACCAAAATTTGAAGTAATGTCGAAAATAAACAGAACAACAAACAGCCTAATGAAAAATAAATCTTTGACATGTTTTCCAATCAACAAGCAACAATTCTATACTAAAAACGTAACATTTAATCCGTTAGATGTATAGAAATCCAAAGATGAAATTGGCGTGTTCAAAATTTTGACCTACCCCTCGTCGGTTTTCCTTCAATAGCTTTCTGAAAAGCGTTATTTGTACTAAAGTAAATACACGTTTCAGTTTTCAGATGGGAGGAGAGCCGAAACGCAATATTTATAGAATACAATGAGCAAATGTACAACGGAAAGACTCTCAAACACTGACCTTTTCTTGACGAAGCGGGGCGCGTCAGCCATCTTTGGCAGCACTTACCAAAATACACGCTGCACTTACCAATTCGATTGGACCCCCTGGCACTGATCGAGTATATGAAAATATTTCTAAGCAATGAAACATTGCTGTTATAACATATCTGTATAGATCACTGGTAATACCATCGAAGTATGGTTGAAGAGTGTTTTTGCAAACAAGTTTCAAAACTGACTGGGGTTTCAAAAATGTATAAATGTTACACGGAACACATTTGTCGCCTTCAATATACATTGAAAATTTCCAGTCCCCGAGAGTATTCACCAGCCCAGTAGTCAGTACTTCGGTGCTGACCCGAAAGCCGATTATTTTTGGAACATCCTTAGGTTGATGGTCTTCCAAATGTTTAGATTTTATCTGCACTGAAGAGACTTAAGTTGTCGATATGCGCATATGCAGAAACTAAATTCACAGTGACTTCGGTATTTAGCTATTTGTAATAGAATGACAATGTGAAAAAGTGAGAAAAAAAAACCACAAAAGAAGAACAAATAACGTGGTGCAAATCTGAAATAAATTTTTGAAGAACTGGTGCTAATTTCATCAAAAGTATGATGAAGTTAAAACAAAGTATGCAGACATACTTGTGTATATATCTAAGTTGTTTTTTTTTACATTGGAAATACAGATACAGATAGTTTAATGGTTGTTAGAAATTAAACGAGTGGTGTTAGTATAGGAGTACTATACTCCTCTATATATATATATATGTTTGTATTAATATTATATAGTACGGTTAATGATAAAAATGTTCTGATCTGCATAGCTAGAAATATGGGTGTCAACAGAATCAGTCTGTTCATTTATCTATTATATTTTATATATACATTCGGAAACTTTTTCGACGGGAGGGATTTCATTATTAAGAATGAGAAACGGGGGATGTCTATATTTAGAAAACTTCTTCAATTATATTATTTATATTTGTAAATCTGAAGTGCCAAATGTTTTTGTTTCTTACAGAACCATCCTCCAAATAGTTTTGTATTATTTTAATTAATTGGTAGTTTAAATTGTCGTGGTTTATCATCCGATGCAGTAAAGAGAAGAGATATCTTTTGTAGGTGTAGAGATAAATATGATCTTACTTTTTTAATAGATACTCATAGCTCTAAGGAGTCCGAACTTCTCTGGAGAAATGAATGGGGATTTAAGGCTTTTTTAGTTCTCATGCCAGTAACAGTCGAGGTGTAGCTATATTGGTTAAAAACTCGTTTGAGTTTGATGTTTTGACAGAAATACCAGATTTAGGGGGGAATATTCTTATATTAGATGCAAGATTGAATGAAATAGGGTTACAATTTGCGCACTTTATGGGCCAAATCGAGATGACCCTCAGTTTTATATAGATCTTCAAACAAAGATAGAATTAATTGGTAATACATCAGTTATAATAGGAGGCAACTGGAATGTCCCGCTTAACTATGATTTAGATACAGATGAATATTTGCATAAAAATAACCCAAAAGCTCAAGGGCAAATTCATAATATGATTGCAGAGCTTGATTTAGTTGATGTCTGGAGAAAACGAAATCCGGATACAAGACGTTTTTCTTGGAGAGGGCCTAATAAAAAAAGAGCTCGTTTAGATTTTATATTAGTTAGTTCAGATATAGATAGTTTTGTTGAAAATGCGATATTGGTATTGCATATAGGTCGGATCATTCTCCGGTGTATCTCTCTCTTCAGTTTGTATCACAAGAAAGAGGGAGGGGTACTTGGAAATTTAATAATACATTGTTATCAGATCCTGAATATGTAAGTTTGGTTAAAAATTGTATTGAAGACGTGGTCAAGCAATATTCTTTACATGATGAGGACGTTGATGGTTTTACTATCGATGATCAACTTTTATTGGAAACTATGAAGTTGATTATTCGGGGTAAAACTTTCATATTCCTCATATAAACTCAAACAACGTAAAAATTTGGAATCGGATTTGGAAGAATGGGGATAATAAAACGGAACTGCAAGATACTGAGAGCAGACTTCAACAGATAAGAGAGGGAAAAAATCAAGGGTATTATGATAAGAGCAAAAGCTAGGTGGAATGTAGAAGGAGAGAAATGCACAAAATATTTTTGCAACTTTGAAAAAAGAAATTATACTGAAAAACTTATTCCTACCCTGACATTTGATGATGGTAGTAGAATAGATAATATCAAGCAAATTCTTGCAGAACAAAAGCGCTTTTATGAAAATTTATATGAGAAGAAAATACAAAATATTGAAAAAGATAATTTAGATTACTTTTTTGACGATGCAAATCCCTTTTTAAACAAAACAATCTGATGAATTAGAGGGTGAAATTTCATATCAAGAGTCTTTAAGTGTACTGAAAAATATGAAGAATGGGAAATCGCCAGGTCTTGATGGATTTCCTATTGAATTTTATAAATTCTTTTGGGTTGATATCAGTAAGTATGTTTTAAATTCATTGAATTATGCATATCGTAATGGGCTGCTCTCAGTATCGCAACGCCAGGGTGTAATTACATGCCTTCCGAAGGAAGGTAAGTCGAAAAAGTTCTTGAAAAATTGGAGACCAATATCTCTTTTAAATGTTGATTATAAAATTGGAACTTCATGTATTGCTCAAAGAATTAAAAATGTTCTTCCAGTTTTGGTAAGTCAAACTCAGATGGGTTTTATGAAGGGAAGATACATCGGAGAATGCACTAGACTAGTATTTGATTTATTAGAGAGAGCGGAAAAGCAAAATATTCCAGGGCTTCTATTACTAATCGATTTCGAGAAGGCTTTTGATTCTTTAGAGTGGGATTTTATGTTTAAATGTCTTAATTTTTTTGGTTTCGGCGAATCCTTAATTAATTGGATACGAGTTTTTTATTCTAATATATCAAGCTGTGTTCTCAATAATGGACACTGTTCGGATTTTTTTTTATTTACAGCGAGGTGTGCGCCAAGGAGACCCTATATCTCCCTATCTTTTTATTTTATGCCTTGAATTTTTTAGTGCTGGTATTAAAAATAATGAAAACATTCGGGGTATTAAAATTAATAATTCTGAGTACCTTCTTAGTCAATATGCTGACGATTCAACTTTAATTTTGAATGACGATGAACAAAGTTTAAAAACGTCATTGGATATTATTGGTCGATTTGCTTCCTGTTCTGGCCTGAGAGCTAATTTTGACAAAACGGAAGCTGTATGGATTGGGGCAAAACGGGGCTGTGTGGAAACTGTAAACACAAATCAAGATATAAAATGGAATATACAAGGAAAATTTAAACTTTTGGGTATCAAATTTGATTTGAATAAAAGAGAATGGTTGGGTAACTATGAAGAAAAATTTGAAAGTATCAAAAAAGTGTTGGGTAATTGGTCTTTGCGTAGCATATCTTTAGTTGGAAAAGTAACTGTTATAAAATCTCTTGCGTTACCAATTATTATACAATGTTTTACAGTTTTACTAGAACCACCTCCTGATATTTTAGCAGATCTACAAGGTGCATTTTAAATTTTTTGTGGCAAGCAAAACCAGATAAGGTGAAGAGAACCGTAATGTTCTCGGGGCATAAATTTGGAGGGTTAAAACTACCACATGTAAAGTCTTTTGCTCATGCTCTTAAGTTTTCATGGATTAAAAAAAATTTAGATCCGTTAAATCATTCTAGCTGGAAGTCGCTTTTTTTAGACAAAGTTGAATTATTAGGAGGTGACAACTTTTGGATGTTCTCAAAATTAGCTTTGCAAAAATTGAAAGGAAATTTTTCAAGTTTTTGCCAAGAAATAATAGAGGTTTGGGGTAATATTAATAAAGAAGACCACACAGCCCCTGAGTCTCAGGAGATTTTATCTCAACATCTGTGGTATAACCCGAAGGTAAAGATAGCTGGAAAAGAAATATTTCGAAAAAAATGGTGCAAAAATGGTTTATTTTTTTATTAATGACATTGTTAAGATGGAAGGGGGCTTAGTTACTTTAGAAAACTTAAAGGTGAAAACAGGTTTAAATATTAATTTCATGGAATATAACAGTTTAATTCATGCATTACCTAGAGAGTGGAAATCCGTAATTGCGAGATCAGTCAGACTGGATGAAGTGACTAACTCGAATATCAAAACATTAAAATCTCTCCCGAAACCAACCAAATATTTCTACAATATATTGATAGATAAAGTTATTGAGAAACCAATTAAAAGTCAAATAAAATGGGAAACATTTTTTGGAAGGGAAATCGCAGAAGATCAGTGGGAACAAATATACAATAATGCTTTTCAGTTAACCACTGATGCTTCACTTCAGGCTTTCCAGTTCAAAATTAATCACCGTATTATATATACAAATTAATTACTGATGAAATGTAAATTATTAGAAACATCCCTTTGTACTTTTTGTAATGACTCTGTAGAAACCATTGAACACCTTTTTTTGGAATGTCAATTCACAAAAAATATATGGAATTTCCTGCTGTCTTGCCTTCGGAATACCTTACACATGCATCTAGAAAGAGATCCTTTATGCTTGATATTTAACTGCTATAATGGTGATTTTTCTGAATGTGTAAATATTTCATGCTTACTGCTTAAAAAATATGTTTATCTATGTAAATGTAAAAATACTATTCCAAATATTGACGGTTTTGTCAAACTGTTGAAATACAACAAAAAATAAATTTAGCCTCATGTTATCTGATATCCACGACAAAAGCTACTAAAGTTAAACAAATATGGGGAAATATAACATTGGCATTTCAGATACAATAATTAAACAATTTAATCTATTTTTTTGTTATCTTTATTCCTTCATGTTGACTGTTGTTACCATACTGAAGAAGAATAAAATTTATATTACAAAAAAGTATGCAGACACTGGGGAATAACCTAAAGATCCTGTAGAATAGTGAGGACATCTGTGAAAATCAGAAAATATAGCCGAAACGCAGAGCATACTGAAACAGTTTCCAAATCTTATGGTCCTCCAAACCTTTAGGTTTATGGTCTTCCAAACCTTTAGATTTTATCTGCACTGAAGAGACTGAAGTTGTCGAAATGCGCATATGCAGAAAGTAAATTCACAGTGCCTTCGGTATCTAGCTATTTGTAATAGAATGACAATGTGACAATTTGAAAAAGTGCAATACATACTGAGACTGGGTATATTCCTACAAGTCTGGCTGGAAATTAGCAGGGTTAGGAGGATTGGCGGAGGTCCTGAGGCATACCCAAAGACTCGAATGGGGGAAATGGCGAAGTCAAATGATTTAATGGAAATCAGGAAGAAGACAAATAAGGTATGGATGTGTCACATTAACAATATGTAACTATACAGTCGAAAGTCGATGGTGTCGATTGCTATGGGCCCAGCTGGACAGAATTTGGACCTAAAGTTCAAAGTCATGATCCATCAACTATCACACAGGACATAGTGCCTTGTAGTGATTTATCAACATGTCAAGTGCCAAAAGCCTATCTCAAAAGACAGAAAAGTTATACCCAGACATACCTTTGTCACCAAGAAAACAATAACTTGACATTGGGAAAAATTTCAAGGTCAATGATCAACAACTATATGGTATATGACACATTGTCATGAAGTGAACTATCCCATGCCAAATACCAAATGCTTACTTTATAAGACAAAATAGACAAGGCTTTGTGATTAGAAATGCAATAATATGAGCATGAGGAGAAAATTCAAGATCACGGGTCACCAAACATATGGGACATGACGCAAATTGTTGAAGTTATTTTTGCACATGCTCTTTAAAAGTCAACGTGAGAAAGTTTTAAACCGGGCATGACTTTTACGGGAGGATGAAGACAGGGATGGACGGACGGGCGTACGGACACACGGAGAGACTGATTACTGTGCATTGGTCCTAATGAAGCATTCCTTCAAATTTGGTTCAAAAGTTTAAGAGAAGCTAAATGGTAAAAGTCCAGTGATAGCTTGAAAATCTGGGAAAAAATGAAAATTCAGGAAAATGGAATTGTGCGTATCTACAACATAAATTAAATAATTCCAGCAGGTTTGGTTAGAAAGCACTCGGAGCTTTAGGGGGATGCGAATAATGCTTAAATTTCTTAGCCAAACAGACCGATGGACGCAAGACAACTTACAGCTATCCAAATGTGTTGATTATGCTCATGGTTACCCAAAATACGGGACTTTCGAGACAGGAACTCTCGTGTAATTAAAGGCGGTAACGATCCCCTCGAATATCAGCTAGAAGGAAAACTGGATTTCTAAACCTATTGAAATGCATATATACCACATAAAAACAAGCTATTTATGAAATTGAAGTGCATTTATAATTTTCATATATGACAATTTTTAAACTAAATTTTAATTGACGAAAAAAAAACCTGAAGCGCTACGAATCGATTAAACATAAATGACCCTTAGCTCAACAGTGTTCGTGAATTAGTGATTCCCTCTCATTGTATTGATGTTTTGATTTTTATAGGCCCGTCTAATGACGGACGTATTATGGTATACCGATGACCGGTTGTCCGTCCGTCTGTATGTCTGTCTGTCCGCCCGTTTCATATGTCGCGCTCTAACTTGACAACTCTATGGCCAATTCATTTCAAACTTTGTAGAGGTATTTGGTATGATGGCCTCACGATGTATACTTTTTCATGGAATTTCGATTTTTCTTACAAGGGTTATGGGACTTTATTCGTCAATTTTAAGGCAATTTTTTACATGTCGCGCTCTAACTCATCAACCCTTTTGCCAATTCACTTCAAAATTTATAGAGATATTGGATATGATGGCCTCACGATCTGTATACTTTTTCGTGAAATTGGATTTTTCTTGCAAGAGTTATGGGACTTTATTCATCAATTTTAAGGAAATTTTTTACATGTCGCCCTCTAACTTGACAACCCTTTGGCTGTGGAAAAGAATCCAATAACTTAAAATGACATTTCAAGCATCTGGAAAAATAAAGGAAAATATGCATGGTTCATATCACAATATAAGTTGAAGCATTCCTTCAAGCTTGGTTGAAACGAACGGAGCGGTTTAGGAAGAGTCGTAGATAATTCTTAAAATTCTGATGCCATACAGACGAATCGACACTAAATGCCAGATAGTGAGTGATCCCTATGTGTTCATTCTGTAAATGGAGACGACTCAAAAAGCTAAAGAGTTTTTAGCTGTGGCAAATTTTGTTTTGTATTATTTTATCAAAACTCACAAACCTTTTTATCTTGTACATAAATTGCCATTTCTATGACGTCATGCTTAACACACACTTTGCTGTAGGCTACATTAACACATTTTTCACACTTGGCAGTATTGCACTGTTTACACCAATATCCTACCCTACAATCATGTACAAAACAGTATACACTGCTTTTATCATTACATGTCTGGTTTTCACAAGATGGTTCCTTTTTAGATGACAGATTGTTCTCATGACGCTTGGTCCTTTCTAGTGCCTTAGCAGCAGAATTGATGTGTGGATGTTTCATTTTTCGGTTTCTCAAATTATAATCGTGGCTTTGTTTTCCAGTAAAGCAAAACACTGAAGAAGATATGGGTGGTTTCTCCTGGATTAATTTTTGAAAATCAGTAACATGCTCAGGTATATCAATTGCTGAAGAATTCGTCTTTGCCAGTGTTGAAGTATCTTTGTCCGTTTTATTTCTGTTATCGTTATTGTCATTTATTGTTCTAGAAAATGGCCCAGAAATGTTTTTGTTAGCTTTGATAATCAGATTCTGTAGAATGGTAGATTTCTCACTAGCACCACTGTCGTTTTTGCTAGTTTTATTTCCATCATTTACCAATTCATGTTCTTTGTGATGAACATCGTAAGTAAAGAACTTGGATTCAGTATTGGTATCTTCTTGCATTTGCTTCTTACTATCTGTACTTGGTTCTTTTGACATAGAAGCCCTTTTCGTAATTTCCGAATATCCAAGCGCTTCGTCTCCTATATTCAGTGGATTTATTTTTACTGATTCGTTATTGGTCCCCTCTCCTAGACATTCTGCTCCATTTTCATCTGGAACGACTTTTGTTTTTCGGTTTGATTTATTTGTAACATGAATATTCGTCTTGAGGAGAGTCTCGTTTCTTTCTGTGTGTTCTTGATATTTACTTTCATTTTGGTAATCTTTTGTAAGTTCTAGTGATAGAGAATTGCTTTCAGTAATTTCATCCCGTGCGTTCATTGTTAGCTCTGGTGACACAGAATTATTTTCAGTAATGTCATCCTGTGCGTTCATTGTTACCTCAAGTGAAACAGAATTACTGTCTGTTGTTTCGAAATTTGTACAGTCTAAATCTGCAGTTACATTCTGAGAAATGATTGGTGTATCGTATTCCTCACTACAATCATCATTCTGAACCAGTATACTTTCCTGATCAGTTGTACTTGTACCAGAAGATTTCTCCCCTTTCATGGTCTCGGTGAATTCCAAGTATGCATGTGTTTTGTAATCACTACTGTCATATTGTTTTTCTGTTGATATAGAACTACTATCGGTGATTTCAAACCCCTTCTCATCGTCGGCAATCGGAATTTGTAAAGCCATGGAAATATTTGTTCCGGTTCCATTCTCCCTTACGTTTGTATCATTTTTTTTCAGTGATTTTATCAGAGTTTTTATTTCGTTCTCTTTTTTAAGAGTTTTATTTTTATTAGTTAGATCAGTCTCTATGTTGACTGTCCTAGCTATCTGTTCAGTCTCTATGTTGACTGTCTTGGCTATCTGTTCAGTCTCTATGTTGACTGTCTTAGCTATCTGTTCAGTCTCTATGCTGACTGTCTTAGCTTTCTGTTCAGTCTCTGTGTTGACTGTCTTAGCTATCTGTTCAGTCACTGTGTTGACTGTCTTAGCTATCTGTTCAGTCTCTATGTTGACTGTCTTAGCTATCTGTTCAGTCTCTATGTTGACTGCCTTAGCTATCTGTTCAGTCTCTATGTTGACTGTCTTAGCTATCTGTTCAGTCTCTATGCTGACTGTCTTAGCTATCTGTTCAGTCTCTGTGTTGACTGTCTTAGCTATCTGTTCAGCTTCATCACTCTCGCCTTCAGCCATTACTTATTGTACAGAAGTAGATGTTCGTCTGAAAATATAAATAATTCATACTTTATGATGTGTATGCTGTAAAGTGGCAAGCCATATCTACATTTATATCTTATATACTTTGGGAGATCTCTTGAATACTTTCATATATCTTTATAAGATATCTTGTAGATTCAATAATGATGTTTAGAATGTAGCAATGCATTCATTTTATTTGTCTTTTAGATAATAAGGTTTACAGGTATAGAAAGACCAGGACACTCATGTATTCGAATCAATGAGTGTCCTTTTCAGAACTTTCTGATAGTATCAGTTTCTAGTCGGCGGAATCTGTTTCAGTTTCAATGATATAAATTACAAAAAATTGACCAGGATGATGCATGCTCGTTTACCGCTATACTTGATAAAATGCTTACAGAATAACTGTAATCAAGGCGAATTTAAATTTTAAAAAATGACTGCGTAGAATCTCAATTTTTCATACAGAGTGCCGCATAATACAACCGAAACACATTGGACAAAGATACATTTTAACAAGTGTTGACACAAAATGAGTGTGTTCTCGACTCACTACATAAAATTAGAGGCACTACCAAAAGCTCATACCAACAGGAATCAAAGAAACAAACCCTAACAAAATTGGACGAAAATAAAAACTTCGTAAAAAGAAATTTTTAGCGTCCTTGGTCCTTTAGAGATAATGAGAAGAAAATCTCTTTAAACTCTGATTCACTTCCTTAAGATAATCAAAATATTCCAAAACTTAATGCTTTATTTGTGGATAAATACCACCAATACTTTACAAATGTATATGTAAATCAACGGAAACGATGACCAAAACGGTCTCTAGGACACTCACAACCCTCTCTGCACATGTCCAATTTCCTAGTTTTTGCCATGTAGGTATAAAAAATTAAGGATTTGATCATTTCATTTTGAGGTCAACAGGCAAGAGGATTCAAAATAGTTTTTAAATATGGTTTTACATGAAATATATAGTGAAACAAGATGTGGTTGTGAAACACTACATATGCCCCAGATTCTACAGTAAAATATATGAAAATACCTAATTTTACCCCTTTTTGACCTTTTGTGACTGTGACCTTTGTCCTAGTTTTTTGCATATTTATGTTCCTCTTGACAACACCTATACACTTGCCAATTATTAAAAGTCTATCTTAAGTTAATCCAAAGTTGTTTATTACCATAAAACACCCAATTCAACCCCTTTATTCTGAAACAGATGAAGCCCCTTTGGCCTCTTGCTAATTGAAATAGTTGTAATTGTTAAATGTATCTGTTTTAACATGCTATAAGAAACCTACAAAAAATACTGCATCAAGATCCGACAAAAAATTTAAAAATTCATTTTTTCCGTTTGTCCCCCTTTGGGCCTCTTGTTTCTCAAAAACGGTAAATGCTACCTCAAAACTGTCGTCATACTGTAGTTGCGCAATTTCAGTAGCAATAACATAAAACAAACCTCGTCTCAATAGGATAAATAATAAGTATTCCACCGTCAAATATGTGAAAACAACCAATTTAATCCCTTTTTAACCTCTGTGACCTTGACCTTTGACCTGACCTAACTTGTTTGCATATTTATGATTCTATTGACTATACCTATACACTTGCCAAGTATGAAAAGTCTACCTTACATAGTTCAAAAGTTATAGCCAAGGTTAAAGTTCCGGACGCACAGACAAACAGATCAACAGACAAACAGACTTGANCCCCGATCCCAATACTTTGGAAACTGAATGTATGCAAATGTGTTAGGCAGTCTTATAAATTTATAGTTTGAAAATTAAATTTCGCAGTAATTTCGTATAAAAATGAATAAAATCCAGTAATTTAATACTACATTTAATAAATATATGAAGGCATTTTTGTAATACACTCGGATCGCTGTTACTAATTTTTTTATGGGTCAGTTGAAATCTAAATAATATATATAAAAAGGATTATCAATAGCGCCCTATAGGATCACTGTACCCGATAAAATGATTGTTGGTCAACTGCATCTTCACTTCGAAATTAAGTACCTTTTTAACCACCAATTGGAGTTGATTTTCGAGAAATGATTGCATTATTGTATCTAGATATGTTTTCCGTTTTTAAATTTTCAATAGTGATATATATAGCATTGGGAAATTCTAAAAGGCTGTCAATTTTTTGATTGATTTGACTACTTCTGGGCCTCATTTAAACACTTTAACCGCATATTCATGATTTTTAATGTAATCCAGTAGTGAAACAGTGTATTCTTTCTCTTTTGTGAAAAGGACGTTTGAAAATAACCCAAATTGCAACCAACTGAACGATTTTTTTTCCACTGTACGTAAAGAAATTTTGTAGGTCACTTCTGTCACATTGTTGGATTGAAACGGTACGCATGATTGTTGTGCAGCGATATTTTACTGTACGCATTTTTTCTATCAATATATTTATTTTTACCTATTAAAAGTGATAAATTTATTCAAATATGTCGCACTTTTACTACCTATCAATCTACTAAAAATGATTATTTCAATTGTTCGTTAAGCCTTTTCATTTAATTCAGAACATATTTACAGCATATTGAAATTCATATTTTTTGTAAAAATGCAAACAAGATATAGAATTCACTTGACCCATGGCGAGAATGAGTGTTCATCTCTGTATCCCTGTAATTTTCATCGAGTAGTTACATGCACATGTATACTATATACATGCACGTAATGCTAGGTTTACACCGCCGATCAGACCAACTCGATCAACTGGACCATATTGTTTTATCAACGTCATAAAATTCATTGATGGAGATAGCTCACGATGTCCACTCGACCTTTACCCGATTTAACACGAATGACACTCGACCATTCTCGATCTCTTTACGATTCAAGTGCGATTTACACTCGACTCTCATTCGACCAACCAGACTTTGTCAGATTGAGCCAGATCATAGCCCGATTTGTGTTTGATTAACTAGACATGGTCGGGAGAAGATCGTGAAATGGTCGAGTGTGCTCTAGTTTTGTCCTGTTAGTACGTTTGTATATATGGGGAAAAACATGAAAATTCGGGGAACAGTTTTACATGGTGGTAAAGAAGCAAAAGTTGTGGCCAATGTATCTGATGCTTAAAGTAAAAAATGATAACTGTGATAGATATAGAGTAGCAGAAAAAGCGGATCTGCCATAGAAGGCGCGTAATTTTGGTTAGACAATAGCAAATGCTTCAAAGTCATCATTATAGAGGAATGAATGTTCGCTTTCACATACTAGCAGGTTATCCTCCTCATCATGCATCAGAATGCGGCTGTGCAGTTTTCTTGTCATTACATGTAGGACTAATCTGATATATAAAACAGAAGACGTATCATCACATGATATGGGTGGTATCTAGATTTACAATAGTTTCCGTGTATAGCTTAAGACCTGCTTTCTGTAGAAAAATCCTGTTTTTAGGAAGTGAAAATTGCGAGCGGCTGCCCGCTAGGTACATCATTTGCCCGTTGCAAATATAAAAGATTTTTTTATCTTCTAGTACATGTTACAAATGTTCAAAATCGCATTTTTCTTATGTCATTTTGCTTTCAAGAATCAAATCTTGTGATAAGAGAACCAACCGGAAGAAACATTTAATTCTTGAATTCATGTGTGTAGTGAATCTGTTTTTGGAATGTGTTTGGTACATCTTGGAATCAATTTCAATAGCTAGTCGATTGAATTTAAGCCCCCTGCACGTCATCCTTTAATTCTACTAGTAGCATGCACAATCTGATATTCTTTTCTACAATCCTGATATAGCCAGGTTGAGCTTTTGCCATTGTTTTGTGTCCGTTATCCATGAACTTTGAATTCAAATATATTCTACCTCGATTGGTTTAATGTGAAAAAACCGTCATGTCCGCTTCTAATCATATATAACCGCCAAGTGGGATTGTAGTTTTAAATTGGATCTTATGGGAAAACTCATTCAAACGTTACCTCTGAAACCCCTAAGCAAATCAGACCAAACTTGTTACAATTGCCAAACGATGTCCCTTTTCCAAAAAGTGTCTGCCATATCGTCAGCTAATACAAGGTCACCCCCAAAGGGGGACAAAAATAGACATTGTACCAGAAGGATTTTCACTGTACCAATTGCAGCCAAAAATTGGTCAAAATAGTCCTTGGATGTTCCAATTTCAAAATAGTATCTATCTTGTCTGTATGCAATCTAACGGGAAACATAATCTAATATTAGACCTTACTAAGCCATTCAAAGATCTTCTACTCTGAAACTACTTTGCCAATTGGCCAAAATTAAAGGTAATAGTCCTTGACTGGTCCCCACTTGAGATAAAGCTGGGTGCAGTCATAACCTTTCATCCAAGTTAACTCCAAGTTAACTTAGAAACAATTCAAAGTTAACTTAAAGTTAACTTAGAGGAGACGTAGAACAGTTCTGGAAACGGTCATAAAAACGGTCATTTTCTAAGTTAACTCAGAACAGTTCTAAAAGCAGTCATAAAATAGAGCAGTTCTAAAAGTGGTCATAAAAACGGTCATTTTCTAAGTTAACTTAGAACAGTTCTAAAAGCAGTCATACGGAAGACCATGCTTTTAGAACAGGTTATGACCGTTTTTAGAACAGTTATACTAGATGACTGCTTTTAGAACGGTTCTTGAAAATGACTGCTTTTAGAACACTTTCTAGAGCAGCTTTAGAACTGTTCTAGAACAGTTCTAAGTTAACTTAGAGCAGTCATTAGAACAGTTCTAAGTTAACTTTGTGAGAGGTTATGACTGAACCCAACTGTAGTATCCGGCAGATTCTCATCATATCAAAGATGATCACTGTGACAACCAAACTTGATCATAATAGTCTGTTGAAAGATTGTGAAAAGATTACATGCTGTCGTGTTAAATCGAGTAAAGGTCTTGAGTGGTCGAGTAAAAGTTGGATACAGGTCTGGAAAAAATCGGTTTATGGTCGGGAAGATCTTGTATAGGAAAAAAGAAAGAATCGTGTTAGTAGAGTGATGATCGAGTACTAATCGAGTTGGTCTGGAAGCGACTCGGCATAAATCGAGAAGGAGTGAGTTAAAGTCAAGTAGAGATCTCCATGATCGGCTAAAATTTTGAAACTCGATCAAAACCGATCCCTTTTCGACCTCTTCACAACTAACTCGATCAGACCCCGATTGATTCCCGACCTGTTCTCGACATATAATGCACACGACCTCTTCACGAAATATTTGATATGTCAAAAATATTCGGGAACACAGCTCGAGTTCAGCAGAGTTAGTTAGATCGCCCCGATTTGGTTAGTAGACCGAACACGAGCATTCAAGATCAGTGTCCCGATCGATATTCATCGATCGGGTTCGGTCGAGTTGCTTTGATCGGCAGTGTAAACCTACCATAAAAAGTTTGCATATTTACTTATTGACGGATGTAGATACCATATATGTTGTGCCCTCATGATTTTTCTGGTGGTTACTATTGCATTCGTGTCATTTCCTCTGCGTTCTAATTCACAAAATGATTTTTTTTTTGCTCGAACATCATTTAGTTTATGTCTGTCATACTCTAACGA
>MJUU01053725.1:107398-138108 GCA_002080025.1 Modiolus philippinarum | reverse complement strand
TTATTTGTTACCACTGGGTCGATGCCTCTGCTGGTGGACTGGTAGTCCTCGAGGGTATTCACCAGCCCAGTAGTCAGTACTTCGGTGCTTGAAAGTAAGGAGTATCTCCCTCGTGCAAAGCTCTGTCCTTTGCTGATTTTGGCTTTCTATTTAGATCATATTTGGTAATTAGTTCTCTATCAGTTTTCAACAATTTTTGATTTTATGGTCTTCCATAAAAGAGACATAAGTTGTCGAAATGCGCATATGCAGAATCAAAATTCACAGTAACTTCGGTATTCTTGTGCTAAGCTCTTTTGCTCCTCGTGCAAAGCTCTTTTCTTAGCTGATTAACAGATATGAACGTTTGATATTTAAATATGGCCTTACTCGCTAACAGCTTATTACTTAGTGCATTTCCTATCCTCTTTCAACGGAAAATAATGTTGTTAAAAAATGCAAGAACCGTAGCTTACATTCATTACCTAATAGGGAATATCGACAAGATATTCTTCTTGAATTCGTCAAATTAGCTCTGGCATCTAGTGACTTGAAACTTTTACACTCATACTGGACCTCTCACTGATACTGCCGATGTAATATATATAATGATTCTTTAAAAAAAAATTCGGGAAGTTTTGAGCCGAAGTTCGTCAGTGTAAGCTCCTTGAGCTAGCCGGCATATTAGCGGCGAACACCCATCGACAAATCTATCAAAATTACGTTTTGTCATTTATTGTGGTCACGGAGTTAGTAGTCTACCTGTATTGGTTTTTTGCGTATGTATCTTATACTATAGGAAAACAAGACTGGGAAGGGGAGGTTTGGGTACCAGTAAACCAGTTTAACCCTATCATTGGCTTTTGCTAGTATCGATACCAAGTCCGATACCAAGTCCGATTGTCCCGAGTTCCTATCTTTGCTTTCGTTTGTCTTTTGTCTTGTGTGTTTTTCCTGTGTAGTTCCCTGGCAGATTGTAGTATGTAATCATAATTTTCAGCCATTGTAAATGTTTTATGTTATCCCGTCTCGTTTTATACTACAACAATCGTTAATCTTATGAATTAGGCCCTGTTCACGCCTACAATATGTGAATCGATCGCAAACGTTTTCATCCAGTTTTAGCTGTTTAAACTATGGAAAGATCGTTTTAGTCCGATAAAAAAAGGTTGATTCAAAATAGAGACGATAACGTCTATAGTGTGAACAGATGGGACCGATCGCGATCTATTCAAGTGCTTTAAAATAAGCATGCGATCGAGAGAATGGTATAACCCGATCGATTAAACGAGTTTCAAAAGAACCGATCTTAATTTGGATAAATTGCATCTAGTTTCAGTGTGAACACGGTCTAGTATATATCTTTGTTAGAGATGGCAGGGTCTACTTGACGTTTGGCTTGTCCTATTGATAAGGGCATGGCACAACAGTAGTCAGAGTCAGGAATAATAAAATTTCTTTCATTATCATTCTAGATGGCATCGTCAACAGAACGTTTGTGTAGTCATTTTGATACCAGACATGTTAAATTATTTGTCAATTTGCCGTTTCAGAAACTAAAGCATTGTAGGTAGAGCGTACGCCAAAATATTTTTATTGGTCAAGAACGTAAATAACGTAACGTCATTCGTCGAAAATTGATTGTTCGTGCACTAGAATTTCAAATACAATCACTGTGCTCACAACTCCTCAGTTTCTGAAATGGCGAATTTCATCAATAAAATTTGTCTTTCATTGTCATTTTAGATGGCAGTGTCCAGAGGTTAGATCATATAATGTCGGAAATTAAATCAATTGATCAAAAACAGGTTTCCCTAGGTCCTACCCAGATAACAGTTGGAGCACGGACAGAAAACCAGGCGCACAGCGAACCCACTGTTACCGCCAGTCACTTCGAGGATATACGTCTACAGGTTGTACGTCAGATAAAATTTGAAGAAACGGTCTTTATAAAAGATTGCTGTATTCTTGCAGATGGAAAAATGATATTTGTAGATTCTCACGGAGATAAGTTGTTGCTGTATAATGAGGATGGTAGATTCTGTAAGGATCAACACTTTAAGGAGATCAACTGGGCAAGATCCTTGCCGCCTGTCTTTGATTGACAACAATACCGTAGCAGTTAGTTATCGTAAAGGTAAAATGGTAAATATTATTGACATTAATGACGGTGTTGTGAAAGATCAAATAATGATAGGCAATATTTGTCACGGTGTTTATTACAACGAGGGAAATCTTTATGTACTGGTTCAGGGGAGAGGTATAGAAGTGTATGATCGTTGATCGGAAGTTAATCATAACAATACCAGTAGAAGTTTCCACATACGAGGGATGCCTGTGTTGTTCTAGCAATGGTTTTTATTATACCAGCTGGGACTACAAGTCTGGTTTTATTGCGTGCTGTGATATAAATGGAACGGAACGATGGAGATCAGAAGTTGGTAATGTCAGTGTTACAATAGACGATACTGGGAATATTTACGTGCTAAATGGTATAGACAATTCCTTGTATGTGATGACAGCTGATGGCAGAAACACCAAGTGTCTTTTATCCGGAGATGATGGGTTATACGAACCTGAGGGTGTATACTATAACGAGGAAAGAAAAAATATACTGGTTGTTACGTCAAACAGAGTGAAAACTGCCGCGCTGTATCGTGTTTTAGAAGACGAATGAAATTTATGTTATTGTCCTCTAAATATGCCTTCTTTGATGATTTAAATTCTCGTATCTAAAGTTTATCAAACAAGATTTCAAGTTTATCTAACATGTATGCTGAATAGGAATAGACAATACAACGTTTGTCTGATTTGCCTGCCAAATATTTCTTGTCGCCGGTTGGTTCCGATTCAGAGATACGACATAAACAATATCACTCTTTGGTTTGCCAAATCACATATTGTACTAATCCGCAAATTACTATTCAACAAATATTTCCACATTATTTTGTTATATTTACCATAAGAGAAATACTTTCACCACTCGTAACATCTGAATACGGTTTGTTATCAAATCTCATCAGTTAATTTTGAATTCTAATGTACTTATTTTGAAATATCAATATTTTGATCGGATGGAATCGAAATTTTCAGGAAATTCAAAGCAATCTTTTTCCGTGACCTATCACATACTTTTTTTGCTTTTCGAACAAATTTTCCCATGTGTTTTTGTTGTTGTTTTTTGTGTGTGTTTTTTTTTATTTGTTTTTGTTTTTTGTTGTTTTTATTTTTGTGTGTTTTTTAAATTTTTTTATTTGTTTTTGTTTTTTGTGTATTTCTATTTGATTTTTTTGTTGTTGTTTGTTTGTTTGTTTATTTTCTTGCAATTACCTGTCATATCATTATTCACTCGCCCGATGAAAGTCGATGAAAGCGAGACATATGCGTACATTATGCAGTGTATCTTGAGAACTCTGGCTTTCATGTTGAATAAATAATTTTTGTCTATGGTTAGCTTACATCGATCATTTGACCTTGACCTCTGTTTCATTATTGGGTAAACATCTCAATTACCATAGTGGTAGGGAAATAATTCAGATTCGGATTTTTATTATCTTAAAACTATATATAGTTTGTGATAAACAATACAAACAATAAATCACAGAAAATAATGTTTGGTATGTGATTTCTCTTGTACATGACTGTCTGTCACATAACATTTGACCTTGATTTCGATTCCATGGTCTAGTGGACATGGTTAAGTTTTTTAATGATTATGTAGATCAGTTTCTCAATGGTAGGGCAATGATTTTGGTGTGTAGATTGCTCTTGAGTAGTACATGACTGTCTGCCACATTACGACTGTCCGTCATATAACTTTTGACATTGACTTCAATTTCATGGTCTAGTGAACATGGTTAAGTTTTTATGATTAGATTAGTTTATCAAAAACTGTAAGTGGTAGGGCAATGATGTTGGTATTATGATTGCTCTAGAGTAGTACACGACTGTCTGCCACATAACTTTTGACCTTGACCTCAATTTCATAGTTTAGTGAATATGTAAGATAAGAGTAGTTTCTCAATAACTGGGCAATCACATTCAGTACGTAGGTTGGTATTTGGTAATAGATGATACTCTGTCATACGGCTTTTGTCCTTGATCTCAATTTCACGTCCTAGTTTTGTGATCAGTAACTATTAATGACATGGTCAATGGTATTCAGTTTCTAGGTTGGTCTTGGGTAGTACATGACATTCTGCTATATGATCCGATATGGTTTTTGTATGAGACTTCAATTTCGTGAAGCATATTAAGGATTTCTGATTAGGTTATATTCTCGGTAACTTGTTATGGTAGATATTTGGTATGTGGTTTGATCTCATCTAGCACATACCAGTCTGCTATACGGTTCAGTGTGTGGCTTCAGTTTCACAGTCTAGAGAGAATATTACGATTCTCAGTATCAATTAATTGTAGGTGAATGATATTAGGCATGCATATGGGGTGGTTTTGGATAGTAAATGGCAGTTTGCTATAGGGCATCTGTCAGCGACCTCAATTACATATGTTACAGTCTAGTGAGCATCTAAAGTTTTTTAATAGTTTGATTTTTCACACCAATTTAGCAGAAAAACAGGGACGGGCGAGACATCTATCAGGGTCCACACTAGCTTATTTTCATTTCACTTGTAACAGGATATCGACATGAGATCTACTTATTTCAAACTTGACAACATGCTTACTTATCATACGAGAAGGAGTTAAGAGTTACTGTTCAAATGTAAAATTCACAATGACTAAAAGTACACTAACATTTCAAGGAAGTTTTTTTTTGTTTTTTTTTTGTTTTTTGTTTTTTTTTTTTTGTGAAAATAACATAGCATAACATATCTTTATTTCCAAATCAGGAGCACACAATGAGCAGTGTGAGTAACATATATACAAAAAAAATAATTTTCAGATATTAATAATGTTTTTATGATAACCTGGGTATCCTTCTTCATATCAAGACAAAACTCTGTCACTTTGTTTACATACCACAGGAGACAGAACTCTGTTGGTTTTGGGGTTACAACCCCAAGGTCAAGGTCATACTCTGTGACATTGCTTACATACCACATGAGACAAAACTATGTTGGTTTTTGGATTACAACTCCAAGATCACGGCCTAAAGGCCCTGTCACATTATAACGTAAAACAGCGAACGTGTGCCGACGTTCGCGAATTTTTGTGAGAACGTTGGAACACGCGAAATAAATTGAAGAAATTCTCTTGTTGGACGCATTCATATCGTCGGGCTAGTAGTAAGTATTTGTCGAGGTGGTGCCGGAAGTGACGTAGACAGGAAGTGACGTCATGTAAGTCACGTGACCGGAAGCGGAAGTCACGTGACCGATGTATGACGTCAGCATTGCGCATGCGCAACCGGAAGTAGCCCTTTTTGAAGCCCTAGTCGGCCACATTGACCGGAAATGTGTTTAAACAACACGTGACCCCGCAGGGGTGTTGTATGACCTTACTACAGTGTACATGCGCAACCGGAAGTAGGTTTTATCTACTGTAAGTAGCCATTTTAACCGGAAATGACGTGTTGGAACAACACGTCACCCCGCAGGGGTTTTGCATGACCTTACTACAATGTACATGCGTGACCGGAAGTGGTTTGTGGGCGTCTTCTATCACGTCCGCGTTCATCGCGGTCATTGAAAGGGTAATGAAGCACGTTGTTGGTTGCTGGGTGTCTTCTATCAGGTTGGCGTCCTTTAAGGGAATTAACTCTTGCTGGTATTTTTCCTGTGCCTTTTGAAGTTATTGATTTTGTCCGAGACTTAGGCGACGTGTTTTATGATACTACTCACGACTGCTCACATGACTCACGAGTTTGTTTACACGACTCAAAAGTCGCTCACGAGTACGTTTTAGACAGTGCTCGCGTGCTCATTTCACTATATTGCTGCTGCTGCTGCTGCGCTAGGGTGATGGGGCTGCTGCTGCTGCTTCAAGATAAGAAAAAAAAATCATGTTGTGAATTTCGAGTGAATCCAGCAATTATTTTCTCGATCCAGGAAGGGTCACTCTGCGTTTCACCAGGCTTGTGACTGGCTATCCAAAGGATAGGCCGCATCCCCCCTTCCTTCCAATCCCAACTGTCTTTGCTTTTTTGCTTTACGTGGTTTCGTTGTCTTCGGTCGGTGGTGGGCTATATGAATCCAATACTTCATCAAAGAGATATCTCCTCTTATCTAAAGCATAATTCCAAGCTTCTCTTGTGTCATAGTCTTCTTCTTCTTTCAAGCGTTGAACCGTCTTCTTGATCTTTCTATGCACTGGGTCTCTCCCTATATTTGCATTCCAGAATATGCCCTGTAGATAAACGTCCCTCATCTTGTCTTTGTAGTCCTCGTACAGGTCTTCAAACGCAAGTTGGCGTGCCTTGTCTTCTTCATGTTCGTCTTCAATGTATTCTTCAACCCTTTGTTGGTATTCGGACTGATTACACTTCCTGGCTTTGGTTACTACTATATCCCATGGTGATGCCCAACGTGTGTCTCTTCTGTTAGATTCTTCATCCGTAGCATACTCTGGTTCTTCAGTAGCATTGCTTTCCTCGGATATGTCAGACTCCGTTTCTATATCTTGCTGTCTGTCCATCTCTTGCTTTATATTATGAACCAATTGTTTGTGACGTCGAAGATTGAACTGTTGGTTGGAATGATAATTACAGCTATCGCAATGGTACACTCCAGAGGTCTTCACCCCTCGTGATTCGTTGAACGAATGAGAAAATTATAATAAGCGAAGCTTTAAGTAAAGTTTCATTTTGTAAAATGTCTATCTTTAATACGTTCACAAGACTGACTCACGAGTGGTTTACTAGTATGGTTTTGGCTGTGCTCGTGTGCTCATTTCACTATATTGCTGCTGCTGCTGCTGCTGCTTCTATATATTTGGATATGGCTGCTGTTGCTGCTGCCAGCTTAGAAATGACAACAAAAAATGCAATATACTAATACTCTCTGTCATAATCAAACCCTAACCCTATCTATAACCTTACCCTAACTTTAACCCTAACTTTGATATAACCCTATAATCCTATCTATAATCTAACCCTAACCCTAACCTTACCATAATTTAACCCTAACCCTTACCCTAACCCTAACTATAGAAGTAGTAATAAGCAGAGTCCAGTCTGTAGCATTAGATAAATTCATTATTTGTTCTGAGCGGTACCATGCATTTCTCTTATGCTACAGACAGGACACTGCTTATTACTACTTCTATAGTGGCCCTATTTGAAGCCTTAGTCGGGCCTATTGACCGGAAATGACGTGTTGGAACAACACGTGACCCCGCAGGGGTGTTGTGTGACCTTAATACAATGAACATGCGCAACCGGAAGTGGGCATAGCCCGATGTGTAGACCGGAAGTCGGTATGTATCTACTGTAAGTAGGCATGTTGATAGGAAATGACGTGTTGAAACAACACGTGACCCCGCAGGGGTGTTGTGGGACCTAACTACAATGTACATGCACGACCGGAAGTGGGTTGTGGGTGTCTTCTATCACGTCCGCGTTCATCGCGGTCGTTGAAAGGGTTATGAAGCACGTTGTTGGTTGCTGGGTGTCTTCTATCAGGTTTGCGTCCTTTAAGGATTGCGCAACCCAATCACTTCTTCATCCGGTCACGTGACTTCCGCTTCCGGTCACGTGACTTCGGTCACGTCACTTCCGGTCTTCGTCACTTCCGGCTCCACCTCGCTCCACCTCCTCAAATCATAATTTGTAACCACCTATATACTACTTTCAATGCTTCTTTCCAACGCTCACAAAACGTGTGACGACGTTTCAAAGGCGTTTTACTACCTTACTTGACGTATACCGAACGCATCCATAACGCTTTTCTAGCATTCCAAGAACGTCTCGACCTTTCGACGATCTTTGTCAGATAAGTTGGAAAATATTCACCCCAATGTAATTTGCGAAGTAATATATGGACAGATATGCCACTGAAAACTACGACGGATTTGCAAACGAATAGGTTCCCCCAAAAATCACAAATTTTATTTTCAAAAACATATACCAGTCTGGTGCTGAAATAAAGCAGCAATTAACTTTGTGCAGTACGTACCTCTAGCGTTCGTCTAACGTGTGCGTAACTTACCAACACCACATTGGTGAACTTGGTGAAATTTTGAGCATGTTCAAAATTTTCCAACGCACCCAACATTCAAGAACATATATTCCAACGTATGTCGACATGTTGGTAACGTTTTAACGTGCATTTTTAAAACTTATACAAGGCACACCAGCGTGTTCGAAAATATTCTCACACATCGGCACATGTTGGCGCTTTTATTTATAGTGTGACAAGGCCATTAATACTCTGTCACATTGCTTACATGCCACATGAGACAGAACTCTGGTGGTTTTGGGGTTATAGCTCCAAATTCAAAGCAGTATTCATGGTTTTGATTACGGTCCCAAGGTCATGATATATATATATACCCTGTGACATTGCTTACATAGCACATGAGATAGAACCCTGTTGGTTTTGGGGTTAAAGCTCCAAAGTCAAGGCCATATTCTGTCACATTACTTACATACCACATGAGACAGAACTCTATTGGTTGTGTGATTACAGCCCCAAGGTCAAGGCCACACACTGTCACATTGCTTACATACCACATGAGATAGAACTCTTTTGGTTTTGGGGTTGCAGCCCAAGGTTAAGGTCACAGGGTCTAGCAATAGACTAAAATGTCAAAAAAGAATTAGAATGTGAACTTTAGTATTCTGCATCAAATCAAAGCCAAACCTGTTCATTTCTTACAGGAGTCGGACACCTTCAAAATTATTGGATCACCATCGCTCAGATCAAGGTCGGAGTTGCTACTAGATTAAGATTTTGATTAAAATTAAAATTATAAGATTGGTTAGATGGTAACTTGGGAAATAAGAACCAAAGCATTCTTTGTTATCACAAGAGGAAGATTCTGATTAGTGACCATATGCTATTTATAGAAGAAGAGAGGTATAAAACACTCAAAGAGTCTGTAAAACTTGTCATGTCATAGAGAACGAGTTCCCCTTCTTTTTCAGCTGTAAAATTAATTTTTCCTGTCTAAAGCAGAAAGCATTTTTTTTAGATTACTAACATTGTGATATAACACATTTTAATTTACTTGGGCAATTAGAAAAAAACTAATTCTTAACCCGTCAACACCCGATGATAATAAGACAGTGGTATCTTATATATATATCGAAATTACATACAGACTGTCTTGCTTTTAATTATTGTTCATGTTTGTTGTCATTGTTGTTGTATTGCATTGTCCAGTTGCCTTATGTGTTAAAAGCTTTCAATAAAGTTTAATATAAATATTGTTCATTATTTTGATCCTTGATTTACGCGGTTTCACTTTCAAAGAATAGGTACTTCTGTCGTTATTATAATAAAAATAACTTTTATTTGCAGACAAAAGACTCATTAGAGTCATAGCAATACAATACAAAAAGAACACAATACAAATCACATGAAACATACAAAAATCATATTTTTCAAACATTTCAATTTTTGGTATTTAAACAGTAAAGCTTAACCTTCTCCCCTCAGTTCTAATGACCTCTTTATGAAAGAAGCAACTGCTTTAATATTAGAAGGTGTTGACGGATTCAGAATTGTTTTAAAATTTATTATGTCTGATCCAGTTTTTAGGTCAAAATCTAAATTAAATTCTAGTTCGTTACGTAGATGATTATTTATAGGACAATGTAGAAAAAAGTGATATTCGTCATCTAATTTTTGTTTACAGCTTAAACAAAATCTCTGGTCTCTAGGTATTTTTTTATATCGCCCGATTTCAATTTGAAGCGAATGGTCACTAGTTCTAAATTTAGTTATATATTTACGTGTTTCAAAATTGGGATGGGACAAATAATATTCCATTTCAGTTGGTTCTTCTTTTAAATATTTGTATAAAAATATTTTATTATCTTCGTTTAGGCGTGAAATTTTATTGCACAAAATATCATTATAATGGTCATCTATTTGTTTTTTTCAAACTTTTCTTCAAATTATTAAATATTTTAATATTTTTACAGGTGTCTAGTTCTTTAATATCAATACCAATTTCTGAGCATAAATCTTTGGCATATGTAAACCAGGAATAGATATTCTCAGAATCTAACTGTTTACAAAGTTGAAATGCATCCCTTAGTAGAGGATTGATATTATCCATATGAAGACGAGAAAAATATTTAACTGTTTGCAAAGCAATATATTTTTCTATAGGAGTTCTTCCCATTTCTGCTCTTGCAGTTAAATTGGTAGAATTTCTTTTTATCTCTAGTATATTTTTGCAGAAGTGAAGATGTACTTTTTCAAGTGTAGTCTTATCAATAAAATCAAACTCCAAGAGAACAGCGTCTGTGTAAAATATGCAACTGCAATTGAAGATGAAAAACATTTTCTTTTGTTTTTTATTAGAGAAATAATACTCTTAAGACAAATATTGTATAAAAATATTAAAAACAATGATCCAAATTTCTTTAACTTGACAGACAACAAAAAATTAAAAACTTATCAAACCCAGCTTCCTCCCAACAAGTAAAAAATATAGGTTCCTTTTTAAAGCAGTCTATGAAACTGATGTCAGGGGACTTAGGTTGATTAACTTGTTGATATGTTTAAATGTTTGTTATACTTATTGTTAATTGTTTGTCACAAACATTACACGTTTAATGACAATAAAGAATTTGAATTTGAATTCATTTTCCTTATATAATTAATTGTTTTGCACTTAATTCTTTACTCTTTAATTGGATATTTGAAATTGTAATTTTGAGTAACTTGAGAAATTGATATAGTTTTGTAATTTTCTCACCATTTATAGTCATGAATATTTCAATTGATAACTCGAAAAAGCAAAGAATTTTTACAATTTTGCCGAGGGTCATTCTTCTACATTTTTGCCAGCACAAACTGAAAAGGTGTACCTAGACAAGGCCCAAAGTACGTTCATCTTCAAACAGAGAACGAGGCAGAACACCGCCGTGTACTTACTTGTCTGGGAAGAAACCAAAAAGCTGTTCAAGATAGTCAGGAAGGAAGAAGACCTGCAATTTTTTTGACTACATTGAAACTTTAGTACGGGGATGGCCAGACATCAGGCCCCCTGAGAACAAATACCACTACATAGCAGTCACCAAGATAGTAAATGAAACAGCGGAAAGATACAGATTGCAGTTGAATTAAAAGTTGTTGTTTATTATAAATAAAGGGCGAGATAAGCCCCAAACTTGAAATCAGTACCCCTCTTTGGCTGAGATTGTTAGTTGTTACCATCAAAATTAAGTCCCCCCCCCAAAAAAAAAAAAAAAAAAANTTACAAGTGATTGTTATTTACGCAAGACATCAATATATACAATAAATAACACACTCAGAACGATTGGTTGTACAACTCGATTTACTAGCTTGCTTAATTAAATGCAAGACAATATGACTTCCCAAATCACTGTCTCTCCGCAGCCTTATAGAAGATATTTACATAATGAAATTGTATATGATGCTTGAAAATTTGTTATTTGTACAAGACATAAAATGGTTAATGGTGGTAAATATATAGGCTTATGTGTCTACGGGATGTTGGAACTTCACAAATTACAGCAATCAACAACAGAGTCATAAGAATCTTTTTATCTTGAACAGCTTATAGCTCCTTCTTGGTAACAACTTTGTTTATCTTAGTTGAAATAATGGGTCAATTTCAGATAGCTTGATCTACAACGAGTTGTTATTTAAGGTGATGTTTGCATTAAGAGCAAAATTTTTGTTTTAGTTTAAGTCTTTGGTCCACAACAAAAATTACAAAGATTACAGAATTAAAT
The DNA here is from genome assembly GCA_002080025.1 of Modiolus philippinarum. Taxonomy (NCBI): domain Eukaryota; kingdom Metazoa; phylum Mollusca; class Bivalvia; order Mytilida; family Modiolidae; genus Modiolus; species Modiolus philippinarum. The sequence continues at coordinate 126,299 of MJUU01053725.1, read as the reverse complement.
ACCCTGAAACGTTTAAAAGTTTATACCAGCTCCCATTTGATATTTGCGTGAAAAGGGGCATAAAAGTGTACCTTGGAGAATACAAATCAAGCGTTTATAAAGTTTATACCAGCTCCCATTTGATATTTGCGTGAAAGGGGGCATAAAAGTTTACCTTGGAGAATACAAATCAAGCGTTTATAAAGTTTATACCAGCTCCCTTTGATATTTGCGTAAAAAGGGGCATAAAAGTTTACCTTGGAGAATACAAATCAAGCGTTTATGAAGTTTATACCAGCTCCCATTTGATATTTGCGTGAAAAGGGGCATAAAAGTTTACATTGGATAATACAAATCAAGCGTTTATAAAGTTCATACCAGCTCCCATTTTACCTTGGAGAATACAAATCAAGCGTTTATAAAGTTTATACCAGCTCCCATTTGATTATTGCGTGAAAAGGGGCATAAAAGTTTACCTTGGAGAATACAAATCAAGCGTTGATAAAGTTTATACCAGCTCCCATTTGATATTTGCGTGAAAAGGGGCATAAAAGTTTACCTTGGAGAATACAAAGCAAGCGTTTATAAAGTTTATACCAGCTCCCATTTGATATTTGCGTGAAAAGGGGCATAAATGTTTACCTTGGAGAATACAAATCAAGCGTTTATAAAGTTAATACCAGCTCCCATTTGATATTTGCGTGAAAAGGGGCATAAAAGTTTACCTTGGAGAATACAAATCAAGCGTTTATAAAGTTTATACCAGCTCCCTTTCATATTTGCGTAAAAAGGGGCATAAAAGTTTACCTTGGAGAATACAAAGCAAGCGTTTATGAAGTTTATACCAGCTCCCATTTGATATTTGCGTGAAAAGGGGCATAAAAGTTTACATTGGAGAATACAAATCAAGCGTTTATAAAGTTCGTATACCAGCTCCCATTTTACCTTGGAGAATACAAAGCAAGCGTTTATAAAGTTAATACCAGCTCCCATTTGATATTTGCGTGAAAAGGGGCATAAAAGTTTACCTTGGAGAATACAAAGCAAGCGTTTATAAAGTTAATACCAGCTCCCATTTGATATTTGCGTGAAAAGGGCCATAAATGTTTACCTTGGAGAATACAAAGCAAGAGTTTATAAAGTTTATACCAGCTCCCATTTGATATTTGCGTGAAAAGGGGCATAAAAGTTGACCTTGGAGAATAAAAAGCAAGTAAGCATACAACACCGATATTCTGTTCAGATCATCCTTTGTAGCACACAGTTCCAGCAAATTGTTTGAACTCTGCCAGAAGTTAAACTATAGGTGGGTGTCATGTTTTGCAAGCATCTCCTGCCATCTGGGGGATTTTAATATATTCAATTAGTCCAGTCTGGTGGTTAAAGGTTGAATTTAATACTAACTCCTGAAGTTTTTCTTTTCTGTCACTTCTAAACAACAACAACAGCAAAAAATCCTAAAGATTCGGATTAGAAACAAATCAGTACAAAATTTGTCGTAAATTTGAGTTCTTAAAATTAAAAAAGACAGAAAAAACACATGCACAAAATGAAGGAGCTTAAAGACAACAAATGATCGAATGGACCAAAAAAGGGTTGCCTCCAAATCAGCAATATATGTCTAAGCGTTATTTATCTTAAGACTAAGTGACACTGCTTTTCACCATTAAAGCATTAAAATAGCTATACCTAGAACTTACATTTCATATTTGCAATGACTTCAAGTTGAGATTCCATGAAAAACATTGATTTACAAGTTCAGCTTTTAATTTAGAACAAAAATGTTGATAATGAGGATAAAATATACCATTTATATACATTAATAACAACTGAAGCAAGATAATCTAGATGTAAAATTATTTCCATACTTGTTAAGTCCTGGTATATTGCAGCGTATAATGAGACTAGCTATTTTTATGGTCTATATAGATACATTATACAGTTGCAGATTAGCACAGACGAAGAATCAGAAGTCGACAAAGTGGCTATTAACGTCAAAGACTTGGAATAATTGCTTATTCCAAGAAATCTCCATTTAATAAGAAACATATTCTTAAATACCAGTCCTCTTATAATGGGAGACATATTTTTGTTTTAAGAAATCAAGGTGACAGAAAAGGATTCTTTTCCGGTGGCACTATCACGCCTAGTTAAAATTGTACTTGAGTTAAACATTCAAACAACAGAGTGTCAACAGGGTAATAGCATAATAAGGGATTGGCAGTGTGAGGGAATTGCTTACATTTTAGGTGTGAAAACGGAAAGAAAGTACACATACCGGGGCTCCTGAATGAAAGAAAAAAGCCTCCGCGAGTTCGGGAATAATATTTTCTTGTACCCTTCAACAAGGATTTCGGGATTTATTAAAATGTAACTCATCCCAATTTCAATATGCAATTCTAATGATTGCAATCTGGTGCCGCCATTTTAAAGAGCTGCCATTTAGTGTTAACCAGATATGCGGAATTTGGCATAGGACTTTCGAAAATCATATTAGTAATTTGATATGTTAGCACACTTTGACACAATTACAATTTAATAAAAAAACATGGGAATTCCATAATCGCATGGGAAAATTCATTTTCATGGGATTTTGAAATATTCCATGGGACAAAAATAATCCCAGGGGAAATAATAATCCTATGGGAAAAATAAAAGTCCCATGGACATATTTCAAAATCTCATTGGAAATCGTGAAATCCCATGGGAAATAGCATTTTCCTATGGGATATTGAAATTCTCATGTTTTTTAGATTGACATTGCGTAAAATAACGAGTTAAAATTATGATTTTGTTAAGTCCCATTTTGGTTATTCACACTACTTTGCAGCTCTAAAAAATGGTGGCACAAGATTTGCAATTACAGAAATTGCAAATTTAAATTGGAATGAGTTTTGTATTTGTCTGGTATTCCTGGAAAAGAACCCCCATTTGAAACACCTCATTTGACAGAAAGAAACTGGCAATGCCAATGATGCATTAGCGATACGTCGTTTAAATTCGCCATTCTTAAGTATACAAGCAAAGTCCTGATGAAGCTGAAACTCGATGGCAATGAAAATGTACACGCGACGAAAATTCGTAGTCATCCAAAGACCTACTGAAAAGAAAATAACTAATTTATTTGCTTTATTTGGGAAATGTTAAGACCTGATACGATTAACGTGAACAGAAAGAACAATTTATTAGTGAAAAAATATAGGAATCCCTTAATTATACATGAAAATAATCAGAAGGGAGAATTTTTTGTATTGGTGTCCAGTTTTTAATAATCCATGCCAATGTAATTTATTTGTCAGAGACAGGGGTGCAATTACTGTGAATATTTTACATACTGTATTTTATTTTCAGTTTTGTATAGCTACTTACTATTTGACTCAATAAAAACAGATTTTAAAAGAAACTGATACGCACTATATACGATCGGAAGAATACAGCTCATTTACACTGACGTTAATAGGCATGGCCATCACGTGACATCTCGCTGGTCTTATAAACTATCCAGCCACTTCATGGCCCTCGAGTTAAAATCGCCTACATCTTGAAACCTCTTTAATGCAGACTGATAGTCCATTTATGCCGTAGCATTACGACAAATAAAAAAAAAACAATCACAAACATATATATTTGAACATATCTCATAAAAACAAAGTTAAACTAAACAATGACTGTGATGAGTCTTCTTCTCTCCCTTTTCAATTTAGTCACAAAACAATATAAAAATGAAAAGTTAGTCTATGAATATAGATATCTACATTGGCTGACAACGCCGTATGCAACCTATTGAGTGTTGAGGTTTTGCAATGTCATGCATGGTTTTGAGCAAACTACATGCAGAAATCAGTTTTAAGAAGTCAATTTTGACATTAAAACAAAAAAAAGATGTTTATATATGAAAACAATATATCTCATATTCTTCTCCTGGTGAGTGACATGTGCTATTCAGGTTGCTGCAAGTTAAATTGAATGACTTTCCTACTGTTGCATTTTTTTTTTATTTCAATACCATTTTTTTTCTGTATGTGTTGCTTATGTCAATACCGACAAAAGTTAATACCATGCAACCTTCAGTAGAAACATGGCCAACAGTGCGGAACATATAGTTGAACATTTGATCCTATGAAAAATCATAATTTTCAACATCTTCTCTTAAAATATTGAAGCAAATTTTAACTAAAATGTCTCAGTTGGAATAATGTATGGAAGGTCCTTTACAGAGATTGCTCACTTCTGTTAGATCCGATATAAAAAAAAACATGGCCGAAAGCATGGAACATTCACAGATATTACGTAAAAGAAAAAGAAAGCAAAAAACACAAAACATTTTCATTTTAGCAAAATTATAAATTTTTCATTTTTTAAAGAAAAAATCAAATATTACACTTTATTTCCGCAAAACTAGTACAAGTTTGTGAAATAAACAAAACAAGCAATTAGTAAAGAGTTCGGCCTGTCTTCAGTTCGATAATGACTGTTTTAAAAAAGGAACATATTGTTTCGTGAAAAAGCAGAATTTCACTTTAGATGAGGTTTGAAAAGTAAAATTTATAGTCTGTGGTTTAAACTGAAATTTTAAAATTACCAAATCATTTTTTATTCAATTTATTTCATCATATCCCTCTGAAGAAGTATGTGAAATATATAAATTTCCTAAATTTTTGTATGAATTACATACAAAACACATTTTGAAATAATTATATTTCTTCGTTCATGGTAATTAATGCTTGGAGCCTCATTTTCTGGAAAAAAGTAATACAGTGCAGAATTTTTGGAAAAAAATTACAAAAGTGTTAAAATGGTAGTCTGGACCCCCCCCTTTTTTGAAGGCTAAGTGCTCCTTTGCACGATACCTTTTCGTAAACGTGATGATTTTGACTTTCCAATTGTGAACTTTCCCGTTCTCTGCAGCAATATACCTGCATCCCCAGCATATGGAGAATATATTTCACAAATAATTCGTTACTGTAGAGCGTGCAGTACATACAGTGACTTTGTGGAAAGAGCAAAAGCACTGTCACAAAAACTGCTGAGTCAGGGATATGTTCACCCTTTGTTACTTTCGTCCCTTCAGAAATTCTATGGCCGTCACCACGATATCATAGATAGATATGAAATGTCAGTGTCATAAATAAAAACTGACATTTTCAGCTAGATTCGCGTCTTCCCTGATTTGATATTACCAGTTTTGACTTTACCCTGGATTGACCCACTGACAGTGTGACGGGTGCTGTGCATAGAGCAGGACATGCTTACCCTTCCGGGGCACCTGATGTCACTCTTGATTATTGAGAGTTCACACTGTTAGTGCTTTAGTTTTTTGTGTTGTATATGTAATGTTCGTGTGTTTTGTGGGCATGTGGTGTCTTTGGTCTTCCGTCTTTTGGTGTTCTTGCTTTTGCCTTGTCTCTGGACTTTGATTTGTATAATCTTGTGCTTTGTTCCTTCGGTATTCTACTCCCGTTGTTTTCTTCTCTAGGCAATGTAAAAATAAAACTTTCGGGCTAAATTTTTCAAATTATGTAATTTAAAATATCTAAAACAAAAGTAGATGAGGAAAATTATTCCGACCAATGAAAATAAAGCTTACTTATTCAGTTAGGATAATGAACCAATCAAATGCAGTAATTTGCCTATGAGAAAATTAAATTGTTGTCTAAAACCCACATTTGCAAGAGGAAACTTGGGTTTAGCTTCAGACATTCATTAGATCCTCAGCCTTCTATGAAATTATAAAGAAAAACTACTATTTGCAACAGCAAAGTACAGCTTAGTGTAGGAAACCTAAGTTTCCTGAGCAAAACCAGGTTTCTGTAGAGCGAAACCCGGTTTCGGTGAGGAAAACCTACATTTGCTTGAGGAAACTTGAGTTTAGCTTCAGAAACCCATTAGATGCTGAGCATTGTATGTATTTCCGAGAGGAAACTCACATTTGCTATACTAAAGTCGACTTTGGTCCAGGAAACCTAGCTTTACAGACAGCAAAACCCGGTTTTGCTAGCCGAACCGGGTTTCTCTGCATTTTGGTTAATTTCGCTTGCCATATGTTTGTGTTTTCCCCTTATATTTGATTTTTGTGTGCATTGTCGAGTCATAAGCTGTCGAAATGGTCGTCTTTAAAATATATATTAACTTCAGGTATCATAATTATTTTATTGTATCCAAAATTCCATTAGATGTATTTTTATATTATTTGAACGTATCTTCATATGATTTAAAGATGGGTATACTTGATTTCAAGTGAATTAAAGAATCCCACCGGCGCATCCAGCCTTCGAAAAAAAGAGTGGTTCCGATGGGATCCAGAAAAAGGGGTTTCAATTTTTAAGTTGTGCCTGAATTCTGCACAAAAATTTAAAAATTCGATCCTTCTGGATCGGCCTATCTTCAAAAATGAAGATAGGTTATTGTATATGTCTATTTGGCTTTCATGATAGTTTACACCGAATTCTTTGATTAAAAAATCATTAAATAACAAAATACCGAAGTTACTGTGAATTTAGTTTCTGCATAAAATCATGGTCTTCAATGCAGATCAAATCAAAACATTTGGAAATCCATAGACCGAAATATGCGTTAAAGCTAGGCTGATTGAAAACAAATTACAAATAAGATTTAAATAGAATGTAATGACATAACCTATTGGATTCTTATATATAATAAAATTTAGATTAACTGCAGAATACTTTTTGTGACATGTATAGTATCAGGCTAGAATACTAAAGTTTGCACTTGAAAACCCTTCTGTCATTTGTTGTTTTTTTCAATCTCCTGTTTGATAATATCAGCTCAGCTATAAAGCAAGTCGTCTCTTCTGTAAATGTCACAACATTAATTTTATTCTTTAATTTCTGTCGTGTTGTTGAAAGGTTGCAATCGAATCTTTCGAGACGGGAACTATTGCATACGTGCCAACTAACCCGCCTGTGGCGGGTGTGACCCGCAAAATTAACCCCTCACCCGCCACTAGTTATCATAATTTTAAAGATTAATAGCACACGTCGCTTTTAATTTTCCTTTAACAGTTAAGACAAAGTAAAATTTAAACAGTATAGAAAACAAGAAGTGGTCCAAAAGTAGTTAAAAATCGATTTATTTCACAGAATATTTAAAAACAAGCTGGGAATGCCCAATGCACATTAACAGAAAAGGTCTTGCCCTACTCATATGTAGAAAGAAATGGTACAAATTTATGCAAGGAATTCCTGCAAAAGTGCGCGGTAGCTTGACGCGATATGACCCGCCACCCAATACCTCAACTCACCACAGCATAATTTGAGGTTGGCAAGTATGCTGTTGGCAATATGAGTGCCTCAATACCAGTATTCAAACTCGGTAAGAACCCATTGAATAAATAATTATCAAATATCTCGTAAGAGAAACAATCTATGTACGGTAATATGTACCTGAAGTGTCAGGGGAGCTAACGGATTGATCCTTGAATTCGTTGGGTTTTAAAGGCGGGAGCTGCCGGTGACACAAGTCAATCCGTGTTCACCCTTAACACATCGAGATATATCTTATTTTGTTAGTGTCTATGTATAAGTGTATGTCCAAACGCTTTCCGTCACAACATAATGGCAAAAGAAAAAAGGCGACAAAGTGCCAACGGAACAAAGTACAAGTAGATTACATAAATCAAAGTCCAGAAACAAGGCAAAAGCGACAACACCGGAAGACGGAAGCTTTATATCGATTTTGACTTGACCCATTGATAGTACATGGCGGGTGCCGCATACAGAGTAGGAAATGCCTTCCGCTTTCGGAGCATCCTTTTTACATGAGAGACTTTATTTTCAGTTTTTTTTTAATGTTGGCGTGTTGTTTCTATGGCTTTCTTTCTCTTCTCTTGTGTTCGGGTCTTGGTTGTATCTCTCACGGGGCTCTACGTGTGCTTTGTTCCTTCAGTACGTTTTTGCGGTTTTTCTTTTACCCTTTCGTTGTCATATTTCATTATTGGTCATAAGTGAAAATGAGGTTTTACTGTCAATGCATAAGTCAGTTTTCTATTTTTTTTAGAAAATTTCTAACCTGATATCGTGATTTATTTTCAAATGCAACGTAAATGTCAAGGCGTTTTATAATTCGCCTGATATAGATGATAATTTCAAATCAGGATTGATACAACAATTAAACTACCCACTGTTAAATTTTGTCTTTAGTCCAATTTACGGAGTGTTTGGTTTAAGGAAAATATATATGATTCATATATACTAATCAAGCGATTATGGTGAATGTGGGTATTAAGTATATTGCAGAGTTAATCTAAATATCTTGTATTAAAGTCTAATAATGTTAAAACTAACACCTTTGAAGTCAACATACGTGTAAAATTGATCTACTACAGGAAAAAAAATCCTACATTTAATTTGCATATAAACACGTTTTGACGCTTTCACACGTTGTTAATTTCCACGTTGTATCCTGTAGTTGTTAATTTCAATTTTAAATTCCAATGCATTCACATAAGTTTGCATCTTTCTTAAGCAAATATCATTAATTAATGAAATTAAAATGCACCTATACCTTTGTACTGTGAAAATGCCAGAAGCACAGGCATTGAACCAAGGAGGTGATGTTGCATTTCTAGAGTTTACGGGTCATCCTCGGTGATCAATCTTTGAGAGCATATAGTTTAAACAAAATGAGCTTGTGTAAGTAAAGCCGTAGCCTTTGGGTAGTCTATGTCTCGTGTATCATCGGCTATTTAGGACTGTAACCGACTGATAAATAAATTGTTATTAGCCGTATTTATTGGGATAATCACACGGTTTTGTAGGCCCATAGAACCAGGAGAGGATGTATTTTGAGCCTGGAGCCCAGTGAGCGGAGCCTTAAGCCACGGTGACCTAGTGTTGAAGCCCGGAGCCATATTGTTGGTGCCCAGAGCCACACATTCAATAAAAAGGGTTGGAACCCTGAGCCCAGAGCCTGTATTATACATCGTATGCAGAGACAAGGGGTGTTACTAAGGAATGGGATAGTTAATAATCACGTTTGATATAAATTTAAGAAGCCAAACTATTACAATTTCGAAAAACATATCTAGCCATCTTTTTGGTCTCGGTAGTGTCTAATAAATCAATAACAGTACATTACTTGAGTACCCGAAATAAAGATCGTCAATGTAAAGACAAGTGAAATACTTAGCAATGTGCCTTTTCTTTTTTACTTTCGGAGGCTTTGTATAAAAAACCGGGGAATAGGGACCATGGGAATACTGACTGGATTGTGCCTGAATAGTCTATCAATGTTATCAAAAGTTGTTCTTTTTTTTTACCGAAACTCTTTTCGGATATGCATTTCATGGTGGATGCTTCGGGGGAGGGGTGGAACCCTGCTTTTTTAATTTCTTTATGTGCAGATTCGGATAACAATGACAAATAATTGCCGAGAATCCCCCTTGGTCTAAAACATGTTTTCGTTTCAGCAGGACCACCGATAATATTGGATAGTTTCCTATTGTATTTTACTAATTCGGCAAATATCGATCCCTTGGATCCTGGAGCAAGGATAGAATGACCCAAATGATTACGTGACGTGATTAGACTAGTTGACTTACCAATTGCCAAAGTTCTATACAGAATTTACCAAAGTTATATTTATAGAATTGCCAATAACATGTACCAAAGTTCTATAAAGAATCGTCAATTGCATGTACCAAAGTTCTATGCAGAATCACCAATGACATGTGTACCAAGGTTCTATCTTCTATACAGAATTACCAATGACATATATCAAATTCTATACAGAATCTCCAATTACATGTACCAAAGTTTACAGAATCGCCAATGAAACATATCATATGACACAAACACAAAGCTCTTTTTTAAACTTATTTTTTGTAGTATCAGTGTAAATTGTATTTATTATATAGATAGCGGTGATTTATCGAGTTTTCTCCTTTAAATAAATGTCATATTGTCACCGGTGAAAATAAAGGATTTCTAGTCACTGGATGACGCCTTAATGAAGCGACGTCACAATGTCTCTTCAATGTCGTCGTCAAGTAAACAACTCGCGTAGTGTCATGAAAAAAATAATCCGCATCTAAAATCTCGGTTTTTGAGTGGAAAATCTATATAATAAAAAGCATAATATATTTCAGTGTACATCCTCTTATTGTTTAGAAACAGCACAGAAATTGTGTACGAAGGACAAAGTATGTTTGACTTTCTGATCTGATTTGTCTGTTTTCTGAGCAAAAATCAAGTAACTTTTTACAATCGAGAATTTCCAAGATCTTCCAATACTAATGATTAAGAGAGAATAGAGATATCAAAAGGTGGAGTTGGCTATAGGGTTGAAGAAAGCTGAAAACTGTATGTCTTAGATTTGATGTAATGATTTCGGAAACCAAGAATTCCGCATGAAAAATATTTGTTCTCTTTTGTCTTTATTTCGTTTGAATTACATTCTGATTACATTTTCAAGTATTGACATCTTCAGCCCATATTTAATTTGACAAGCTCTATACATCCAGTTTATTGAATGTCATGAATTTGTTTTTTGTTGATTGCAGACAGATAACAGAGTTTGTAAACGTCTTTTCCATTATTCTGACATATTTTGACAATGTCACATCAGATTTATAAAAAGCCAAGACAAATGCAGATCAACATGTAGAGTACTTTCGAACTATGTAGTACTTTATCTTCCGAGGTCTGCCGAAGGTAGATAAGTTAGTGTTTTTTCTTATTTATATTCCAGAACTAAATCTTGTCAAAATTATATGCATTGCTGGTAAAAAGCTGTAATTATCTCTTCCCATATAGTATTACCCTGTAACAAGCCTTTATGTATGATGGAATTCATTTGAATAAACTGTAATTTCTTTTATTTGTGTAGAAAGTATTCCCTTCAGTTTAAATTGTATTAACGATAAGAAAGTAGGGGAAATTTTATGAAAAGTAACGTTCTGTATGATGACAACTTTTATGATATGTAATTGCAGGCATCAGTTACTTCAAAACGAAGCTATAAAGTGTCACAATAGGCTTCAGCTACTTTAAAACAAAGCTGAGGTGTCACCACAGGCATCAAATACTTCAAACAAAGGTATGAAGGTGTGGTACATACAGACATTAGATACTGAAAAAGGATCACTGCTTCAATAGACCATATCCGAGCTGTGGTGTCAGGATCTAACGGACCACTTTTCAACACGTCACAAATACAGCTATGTAGTTACAGTACAGCCAGCAGTTACTTGAAAAAATTTCTGCAGCCATCAGTTACTTCAAAATAAAGCTATGACATATCACTGCAGGTACCAGTTACTACAATTAAAGGTATAAGATGTCACTGCAAACATTGGTTACTTCTAAATAAAGCTACCAGATGTCACTACAGATACATCTTCACGAGCCAAGGATTACGATCCGCTCCTCTCCTCTTCACCCTTGCCCTTGGCAGATCAAGCTGGATATCTGTAGCCTCAAATGCACGTTTTTAATTGGTTGAAGTTATTCTTTGCTAATTGCTAACATTCAAATTTTAAATATATATATCATAACAATAATGTTTGGTGAGTTTTCTATTTTGCAAAATTCCCACTTTTTTATGATGTTACCTTACTTTTGAAGGATTATTTCCTTGTATTTAAATATATTGTGAATTGTTGTATTATCAGATGCACTAAATAATCTTTAATTTTAACAATAAATCATACTGAAACTCTTACTTCAAAGGGAGATAATTTGAAACTGATGTTTCAAAAAATGTGGCTCGATCTGCCAAGGGTGAAGAGGAGAGGAGCGGATCGTAATCCTTGGCTCGCGAAAATGCTACAGACATCAGTTACTTGAAAAAAACTATGAGGTGCCACTACAGCAATCAGTAACTCAAAAATAAAGCTATAAAGTGTAACTGCAACTATCAGTTACTGAAAAAGCTTTGAGATTACACTACCATCAGTAACTTACTTCATGATAAAGCTACAAGTTATCATTGCATTACCTGCAATAAAACTATGATGTGTAACTGCAGTGATTAGGACTTTACAATAAAGGTGTAAGTTATCACTGACAAAAGCCATAAAGCAGTTCATTATCTTCTACCAAAGGTAAACCCACATAGCCAATATCATTGACCTACCATTAATACATCTTAAGAAACCATGCATGCTCACTAGACAATGCAATTAAGGACAAAGGCATTGATTTAGGTAATATGGCAGACTGTCATGCACTACCCAAATCAAACCCATACAAAATATGGACCTATCATTGATAGATACTGAGAAACTTGCTCACTAGACCATGAAATTAAGGTCAATGACAAAAGTCACTTGCCAGTTTGACATGTTCTACATGTCAAGCTTGTCAAGCTACATGCTGAATATCATTGACATACAACTTAATTTGCTGAGAGAAATGGACTTAACCAGAGGAACAAAACATGATCACTTGACCGTAAAAAATAAGATCAAGTACACAAGTCATATGCCAGACTGACATGCACTTCCCAAGACTAACCTACATACTACATATTTATCAACCTGCCAGTTATAGTTATTAAGAAATGGACTTGATCAGAGCAACTTAATGTCGTCACTGGACCTTACAATTGAGGCCAAGATCACCTGAATCAGGTGATCTTGGCCTCAATTCAGGTGATCTTAATCTCAATTGTAAGGTCCAGTGACGACATTAAGTTGCTCTGATCAAGTCCATTACTTAATAACTATAACTGGCAGGTTGATGAAAATATGAAAAGTTAATGGATGGATGGTTGCCAAGTTCTATAAACTACTATTGCATACCATTAGTCAACCTTTTAATATCAAGGTAAACCCTTCAGGCAATACAAAATGATATACAGTGGTATTATATAGAACTTTGATGGTTTGATTAACAGACAAAAGACTGGAGTTTGGAAGGAGGTCTTAATGGTGAAATTCATTGACAAGTTGAAAATAAAATATGTTAATGCTCCAGGAAATCTGCCATAAATGTTACATGAGAAAGATGTTCTTTGCAGGTCTCAGAACTTAATAATACAGCAATATTTATTGCAAACCCTTGTATTTATTAAATATTCTTTTAAATAACAACATTGTAAGTCGAGATAAAAAATAATAATTTAAATATGCATGCATCTATCATCATTTACAAATACAATATAATATAAGATAAAGAATGTTTCAAAGACGTATTGTCCTTATAGTCAACAATAAAAATAAGAAATTATGATTGTACAGTCAAGCTTAAGTAATTCCATATTCAGAGTGGGTCCTCAGCTGTTCATCCTTTAAACTTGTAACTACTGACAAGCTTCAGAAAATTTGTATGCTTTNGCTGCATATTTTATGACTCTTTTACCTATATTTATTATATAGATTGCTGTGAAAGATTGAAATTTCTCAGTGAAATAAAAGTGATAATTAACTGTGAAATTATTTTCCATAATTTCACTCTAGGAAGTGACGTCACAATAGACGTTGTCAAGTCGTTGTTGAGTAAACGTCTTTGCGGATTAACATCGAAAACATAGTTCATGCAATGAATCTTAAAATAAACCACTAAATTTAAGAGAAGAAGATCTATATACTAAAAACAATAACTAATCCTAGATTCTGATTATCGAAAATATTCAACTCATGATAAAAAAACGCTGTAATTCTCTCATGCGCTGTGCGCATTCGTGAATTACTACTTTATTCAATCATTCGTTGAATATTTTGCGATAATCAGAATCTCGGATTAGTTATAGTATAAATCTCTAATTTTTGGGTTTGCCAATTGTTGATAAATCCAATGAAAGGCTCTATTCTATTTTTCTTGCAGGAAAGACCATAAACGAAGACAATAATAATAAATGACCAAATGAATTTCAAAATTACTATATTGTCCATTATATCAGAGGCTCCCAGGAGCCTGTATCGCTCACCTGGCTTTCAGTTGCCTTTATCAAGGAAACATTGTAAGTTATACAGTTGATCTTCAGTTTCTCAAACTTTTGTAGCTCAAACACCTCCAATATCTTGAACTGTTTTTAAAGTCTGATCAAGTTTTACTATATTTCTTTGTTGGGCTTTTTTTGACAAAAAACATTCTTGCTAAGAACCACTTTGGACACCAGTTTTGAAGTTGAGACGTCATTTTGTAAATGGCAGTCAACAAACAATTTTCAACACCCGTTTTGAAGTCGCAACATCAATATCTATTTGCAAACCAAATTTCATTGAAATCGGACAATGTTGAATTTTCCCACCTTTTTATGTGGCCATTTTAAAAATGGCGATCAACGAACAATTTTTAACATCAGTTTTGAAGTTGCGACATCAAGACCTATTTGGAAACCAAATGTCATTGAAATCGGACAATGTTGAATTTTCCCGCCTTTTTGGCAGCCATTTTGAAAATGGCGGTCAATGAAAAATTTTCAACACCAGTTTTGAAGTCGCAACATCAATATCAATTTGGAAACCAAATTTCATTGAAATCGGACAATGTTGAATTTTCCCGCCTTTTTNGATACTCATCCCTAGTTTATGGTGATGTCAATTTCAGAGACAACATATGATTGTCCAATCAAATAAGATGTTACATTCAATGCTGCATATTTTATGACTCTTTTAAATAACAACATTGTAAGTCGAGATAAAAAATACTAAAAACTATATTTATTATATAGATTGCTGTGAAAGATTGAAATTTCTCAGTGAAATAAAAGTGATAATTAACTGTGAAATTATTTTCCATAATTTCACTCTAGGAAGTGACGTCACAATAGACGTTGTCAAGTCGTTGTTGAGTAAAATTCTTTGCGGATTAACATCGAAAACAGTTCATGCAATGAATCTTAAAATAAACCACTAAATTTAAGAGAAGAAGATCTATATAATAAAAACAATAACTAATGCTAGATTCTGATGATCGAAAATATTCAACTCATGATAAAAAAACACTGTAATTCTCTCATGCGCTGCGCTGCGCGCATTTGTGAATTACTACTTTATTCGATCATTTGTTGAATATTTTGCGATAATCAAAATCTCGGATTAGTTATAGTATAAATTTCTAATTTTTGGGTTTGCCAATTGTTGATAAATCCAATGAAAGGCTCTATGTATCACTTAAATGAGAATCCCTGAGTTTGCAGAAGTACACGATATTCTTGTACTGTAACCAACTTATCATAACCTCATAAACATCAGAGTGAGTCACTGAGGAGAGGCAGACCTCATGAAGCAAGCCTTATCAGAAAAATCTTCCTCCTTGTGTGTCTGAGATTTCTTGACCTTACACTTTCATAAGTGTTAGAACCTATATGTCTTAATTCTATTTTTCTTGCAGGAAAGACCATAAACGAAGACAATAATAATAAACGACCAAATGAATTTCAGAATTACTATATTGTCCATTATAAAATGATATGTAGTAGACATTTGAATTGTCATATATGCGTATATAGTGCCAGGGCATGATCTTTGCAGACAGTTAAACATTTGCCATTTATATTCGGTTATTTGTCACTATGAGCAAATTTTTTAGTAAGTCAGTGCCTTGAAGTAATTAAACAAAGTAGTTTATTTCCATCCATAGAGACACTAGTATAACCAAAATTAAACAGCACTTCTGTAATAAAATCTCCCTCCTGATGCAAAACCCTTGAGGAACAATAGCATTTATCACCATTTGTCATAATTTCAAATTGGAAATGCAATTACAGTTGTCAAAATCAATCGACTGTTTCTAAAACTGACCCTATTTTCCCTGCTTGATTACTGAAGTTCGGCAATATTATATTTAAGCATGTCTGTAACATGTTTAATTCTAATATTTCAACAAGAATAAGAAGATGCATGCCTGTCTCTGCCGTGATTAATGATTGTTCTGTTATGTAATTACAAATAAACCCCCGCTCTTCTCTTGTGTTGATTAATGAAATGTTGTCATGGGACGAAAACACAAACCGGACAACAAAATGTTATTGGATTTCCAAATGTCATCCATTCTTTAAGTTTAGTCCCGCGTAAGTGAATTTGCTAATCAATTGCCGTGTTTTTGCAATTTATTGATAAACAAAATCTAAAGATTTAATATAAGAATAGTGATGTTTTTGTACTGAAAATAAACAAATTATTTTCATTTATAAAACCTCCTACAACAAATTTTGTAAGAGTAAATAATTAAAGTCACAAGTACTATAGACTGACCAGGAATGGGACAGCAGGAAATTAATTATTGCTTTTGTCTTTTATTGCCTTCCTTTATGGTCTATCCTGCAAGAGAATAGCCTAGGAGAATTAAAACATACCGGTATTGTAAATGATCTTACACAAATGAAAATGCAAGATCTACAAAACCTCAGACACAAGAATAGAGCTCATGGTGCTTATAAGGCTTGCTGATGAAGTCAGAAATCTTATCTAAAGGTGAACTAAATTATATGATAATGACAGTCTTTACAAATACATGGTAAAACTCGACCATAGAACAATACTTTCTTGTTCTTCGTCCTGAAGTCATCATAAAGTTTTCAACAATGAGCTTTGCTAATGCCTTATAGCAGGTTCAAGACGGCCACCTAGCATCCCTTTTACAATTCCATTAAAACAGATGCTCTAAAATGCAAGAGCTTTAAATGTGGTACTGGTTTTAAGGAAAAACAAATCATGTAAGGCAGATAATTTGATAAAAAAAATTACATATAGATGAAATTTTCTCAATTTATTCCTCTTATTCCAACACTGACTCATATTCTTTTTTATATATATAACAACAATTTAATATTTTGAAAAAAATTGCTGGGAAAGATCAAACATTTAAAGTTATTCCTATTTCCCTGTTATTACTATGTAAAAACCCTTAAATTTTCAATTAAATTTTTTTGCACTAAAATGAATGGTAACTCCCATTTTTTTTGAAAAATTAAACCCTTAAATTGAGTATTAACACAAATAGATCAATTAAAATGTTTAATAAGAAGTAGTTAATACCCTGCAAACACCCCAAAGGATTTCAAATTTAATACATTATAGTTCCTTGTCAAAATTAAGTCAAGTCTTTGAATCTTTCTAACTAGTGTAATCTTAATTGCAAACCGAATCAATGAAAAGTCTCCTTTCATGGGCCGGATAAAAATTATATTTCTTCATTTACTTCTGCATCTTTGTGTACATTTTAAATAAAATCCTTCAGGTGCTTTAAGAGGCGTTGCACTTATAATCTTTGCTGAAAGAATCAAAGAACAATCAGTGTCAAATTATCTCCCCTTATAAGTGTTGGTGGACAATAATATTTCTTCCTGCACATCTACATACAATGTCCTTCTTTAGTGAAAGTTGGATCAAAATCCTTCAAGTGGTTTAAGAGGAGAACAAGGTAATCTTTGTTGATGGAAAAAAATAAATACCCACAGTAAAACACCTTTGCACACTATGTTGTGCCAATTAAGCATACACTTTTCAAAATCTGTTGAAACAGAAAGTTGATATCATTCAGAAACAAAAAAAACACTTGCAATGCACAACTTATTAGAAGAAAGCTGCATATTAACATTTTTAATTTTAATGTCTACATTTTGTGTATTTCCTATGTGTAGTTGTTTCATCAAAATCTTCCCAAAAGATAAAAAGTAGTTGCTCATACAAAAAGTTTGGTCAGACAGACATAAGGATGATTCCTTTATAATCCCTAAACTCTAAATCTTGTTTGCAGGGTATAGTCATAGAATTTCATAATTTTTAATTACTTGACTACATCCCTCAAGGTAAAACATCAGAATAAATTTAAAATCTACAATTTCTATAGGCGGAGGAACAGACAGTATGACTCCTACACCCCCTTAAACTTGAAAATTGGTTTGCAGGGTATAATTATATCATTTCACCTTACTACATCCTTCAAGGTCAAACAGAGTACAGTCAAACCTGTCTTATGTGACCTTTCAGGGGAACTCTGAAACAGGGTCACATAAGACAGCCTCAGGTGGTCACGTCATACATTGCGAAAAAGAAAACTCGGTCACATGAGACAGGGGATCGATTAACACAGGTATGCAGGTTTGAATGTAAATTCAAAATCTAACACTTTTTTTACTTACACATCATATTTTAAGTAAGAGAAAACTTCATTAATCTGTTGTTGTGATATTTCGCCATCTATCTGTGCTAAGTATGTATAAATATCTTTAAAAAGTTGGAATGGAATACGAGCTGGGCCTCCTTCAGGGTCAGCTGTTAAAATTTCACACACTGTCTTCATAGCATCTAGAATATTCTGTAAAATACACAACATATGTATGTAAATACACCTTTAACCTAATTACATACCTTAGACAATATAATAAGCAGAAGAGTTATATCTTTATTCATATTATACAGTTTTGTAGAACTTTAATTTAATTTTCGTAATTCCTTAAATTGTTGAACTTCTTTACTTAAAACTTTGACAACAATGAATTCTAACTCTATTCTTTTTGTATATACATCTTTTGCTTGAATATAAGAACAATTCTTCTTCTAGTATTGAATCATTTTCTATCAGGGGTTCTTGATGCCAGTGAAAATAAATATTCTAATCCTACTTGTCATGAAAATATATAAGTTAACTTTAATTTGAAGAATAAAATTTTTATTGCAAGTGCAAATAAATAATTTTATGTGACATTTGGTGAAAAGGACACAGAACAAATGAGGACACAATGATATACCTCCCCCCTTTCTCCAGAAAATATTCAAAAATGAAATATTTCCCCTACAAAATTTTGGGCAGCAACCATATACGTTCATGCACATCTTCAGGTGGTGTACTTCAACAGTGTAACATTTCATCAAAATCCAAGCTGTTGTTTAGGAGAACATGCACTGACAAGGTTCGTTCCCCCTCTTTTCCAGTTAATATTCAAAGTCAAATTATCTCCCCTTCAAAAATTTCGGGCAGGAACCATATAACTTCATGCACATCTTCAGGTGGAG
>MJUU01053725.1:57869-69310 GCA_002080025.1 Modiolus philippinarum | reverse complement strand
AGGTGGATGAGAATCTACAAATTAACTTGATAGGGCCTATTGGAGGTGTTCGAGCTACAAAAGTTTGAGAAACTGAAGATCAACTGTATAACTTACAATGTTTCCTTGATTGAGGCAACTGAAAGCCAGGTGAGCGATATAGGCTCCTGGGAGCCTCTGGTTCATAGCTCATAAGGTTTCTGAGCTTTAAGGGGTCAAAGGGGCAAAATTGCATAATTTCCGAAATATGTAAAATTTTTATTTCTCATCCGATTTTGATGTTTTTATGCCCTCGAGATCAGTTGCAGAATGCTTATGTCCTGTCTGCGTGTCTGGTTAAAAAAATGTAGGTCCGGCAAATATTCATAGTGCCCAGCAAAAATTTTGTGAGTGCTGTACCTATGTCCAGCAAAATGAAAACCAATATCAAAATGTCTGTTGCTTCCAATTGTGTCTTAATTTATCATCTGTACAATTAATTTGTTTCATTTAAGATCAGTGTAAACCAAACTGTTCAATATGACCTATCTACAAAGCTTGGCTTGCTTAAAAAGCAAACTTACCTTCTGAAGTCAAAAATTAATATATGGTATTGAATTATCAAGAACTGATCAGTAGAGTCTAAATTATCATATTTCTGTCTATAAAAATCAAAAGAAATAATATTTATATTGTTTTTTTTACAGATGTCTACTGCTCAGATGCAAAGAACCCAGGAAAAGACCAGCACTGTAAGATTTGTGTTAATTCCTTGTGCCCTATTTAATGTAATTAAGTTATAAAGGATGTAAGGTTTGAGGCTACAATTATTGTATTAAATTTCATTTATTTATGCGGACTCAAGAAATATTTATACATGTGGTGAGAAAAACACTCACATTATAGCCAATGCTAGTTAACAATTTTTCAGGCAAGTAAAAAAAGATTTGAATTCATACATACAGACTATTAATTTCATACCTTGCCACACGAAGTGGGGAGGTATTGTGATGCCATCTGCCGTGTGCTCATCCATCTGTTTGATAAGAGCAGAGTCCAACAAATGTCTTGAGAACAAAGTTGCAGATATTTTTCAAACTTAGTGTTGTAGTTAATTTCCACAAAACTCACGGAAGTATTGTTTTGGAGGTTTTACCCTTGAAACTTTGAATTTTTTCTTCTTTTTTTTTTAGCCAATAACTTGTAAATGAAATTGCAGATACAAAAAATATAGTCTTCAAAAGACTTAGTGTTTTGGTTATTTACCAAAACAAATCATGCCAAGATCTAGATCAATTATTAGTCCCCTACCAGCTTTGCCGAAGGGGACTTTAGGTTTGCACTCCATCCGTCTGTCAGTCTGTCCGTCAGTCCGTCACACTCAGTTTTCCGGACTTTTTTTCCAAACTTTAAGAGATCTCTACCACAGTGAGTTACAGATCAAGTTTGAGTTTGGTTTCGGTTCATTGATTTTGGGCAGAGTTATGGGTCTTTGACTTAAAAAATTTCGGTAAAATATAGGTTTTTTCTGACTTTTTATACGCCCGTCTAATGACGGAGGTATTATGGTATACCGATTGTCCGTCCGTCCTTCTGTCCGTCTGTCTGTCCGTCCGTTTCATGTGTAATGCTCTAACTTGACAACCATTTGGCCAATTCACTTCAAACTTTGTAGAGGTATTGGATATGAAGGCCTCACGATCTGTATACTTTTTCGAGAAATTTCGATTTTTCTTGCAGGAGTTATGGGACTTTATTCGTCAATTTTAAGACAATTTTTTACATGTCGCGCTCTTTCTTGACAACCCTTAGGCCAATTTGCTTCAAACTTTGTAGAGGTATTGAGTACGATGGCCACACGATCTGTTAACTTTTTGGTGAAATTTTGATTTTTCTTGCAAGAGTTACGGGACTTTATTCGTCAATTTTAAGGCAATTTTTCACATGTCGCGCACTAACTTGACAACCCTTAGGCCAATTCCCTTCAAACTTTGTAGAAGTATTGGGTATGATGGCCACATGATCTGTATACTTTTTCATGAAATTTCGATTTTTCTTGCAAGAGTTATGGGACGTTATTCGTCAATTTTAAGGCAATTTTTTACATGTCGTGCTCTAACTTAACAACCCTTTGGCCAATTTACTTAAAACTTTGTAGAGGTATTGGATATGATAGCCTCATGATCTGTATACTTTTTCGTGCAATTTTGATTTTTCTTGCAAGAGTTATTGGACTTTGTTCGTCAATTTTAAGGATTTTTTTGACAAGTCACGCTCTGACTGATAAATACTTTGGTCAGCTCACTTCAAACTTTGCATATTAATTTCTTAAAGAAATATCAAGCTTAATTAGGCAGTTATAGGTGCTTCTGAATTGAGAACCCCTTACCTAAATCACTTAAAGCTTTGAAGGATGACGACGGGCGTATCATGCGACTTGGCGCAGCTGTTTATTTCTAAACCATTCCAGATATTAGGCTAATATTTGCTATGTGAGTCAACCACTATAAGTTACAGATCAAGTTCGAGTTTGGTTTCGGTCCATTGATATTTGAGGGAGTTATGGGCCTTGGACTAGAAAATTTTGGTAAAATATAGGTTTTCCAGACTTTTTTTCTAAAATGTTACAGATATTAAGCTTATATTTTCTTTGTGAGTCTACCATCATGAGTTACAGATCAAGTTCGAGTTTGGTTGTGGTCCATTGATATTTGATGGAGTTATTGGCCGTGGGCTTAAAAAATTTTGGAAAAATATAGGTTTTCCAGACTTTTTTCCGAACTGTCCAGATATTAAGCTGAGTCAACCACTATGGGTTACACATCAAGTTTGAGTTTGAGTTGGGCCCATTGTGTTTTGATGGGGTTATGGGCCTTGGACTTGGAATTTTTTTTTAAATATTGGTTTTCAGAACTTTTTTTCTAAACTCTTCCAGAAATTAAGCTGATTTTGCAATGTGAGTCTACAGCTATGAGTTTCAAATTAAGTTAGAGGTTGGTTCTGGTCCATTGATTTTTGATGGAGTTATGGGCCTTGGAATTAGAAAATTTTGGTAAAATATAGATTTTCCGGACTTTTTTCTAAACTGTTCCAGATATTAAGCTAATATTTGCTACGGGCATTGGACTCGGAAAACATTTTCTTAAACTAATTTTGCTGGTACAACAAAGAATTATTCCACCGGTAAGGGACTTCTGTATTGCCTTGCAATACGATCCACACTTGTTATTTATTAATAAATAATTAATATGCCCTTGAAACTTTGAAATTTTGGTTTTCGACAAATAACTGAGAATGAAATTGCAGACCTTTGATTTTTTAGATTTTATTTTCAATGGACCATTTGCCAGTTCTGCAATCATCAGAATGAATTTAGCTAAACCCAAAAGGGAGGTAACTTTTTGAAAAATCTTAGGTCTCAACATACACTTCTGGGTCAATTTGCCCCTAAGCTAAATAGTTCTATCAGATAGTTAAATTGGAATCAAATACAGTGTAAGTGATAGATATTTTTGAAGCTGAGAAAGTGTACTTTTGAAATATAATTGGCATCTGTGACCAGTATGTAGGGATATTGTATCAATAAATGAGTGAGACGGTGTCATGCCGGCCATGTGGACAGAAATTTGACAGAAGGTGCACACGTGCTTTTGAAAGCAGTTTATGTTCGAACTTATTTTGTGAAAAAATTCAACGATCATCGTACCCTTTTTGCATTGTTTATAAAATCTATGGTATCCATGCTTGGCATAAATATACACCTCATTGCAAACTTTACACCTATACGTTCAGGCTGAACCTGCAAAGTTTGGCAATTTTACATAGGAATGCATGGTGATATCGAAACTGTATAGTAAGACATTTTACATAGGAATGCATGGCCGACGTCGAAACTGTATAGTGAGACCTTTTGCAAAATTGCCAGAAAGTATTAAAAATTCGAAAATATGCTAACTTACTGCAGAATATTATAAATATTGTGTTGGGATACTTAATCAAGACTGGCTAAGCACGAAGACTGTACTTTGAAACAAATGTGCATGTTTAATGTTTGTTTGTCCGGTGTAGGAGTTACTTCCCTTTGAAGGTTTGACCAAAAAACACAAAATTTGACTAGAACTGACAAGAACTTCAGTAACTTGCAAATCAGTCCTTGATTTTCAAAATTTATTTTTCAAGTACTTTCAAGGATTTCAACCACCTGTGTGAATTCATGAAATTGAATTTTCTCTTGTAAGAATGAGTTAATTTATTTTCTGGATCTGATCAATTTGTCAATTTTGCAAATGTACATGTATGTATAGGAAAATTTTGTTTACAGTGACAGAAATTTAAACGGAATCAAGTGAGTCAAATATTATTCAAATATTTCATATTGTATGTATATGTTGTAATTTTATACAAATTATTATTTGTATATTCAGTTTGTACAAATTACAATTTGTACAAAATTAGGTTTTAAATTTATATATAATGTGTTCAAAATTAGCCCAAAAATCATTTACAGCTTGTACAAATCCTACATTATTTGTAGTGTAAAACTTAGATATTCAGAAACACTCTCTAGGCATGGCTAGTGACTTTTATTCCTGGAAACTTGTGAAACAGAAGAAAAAAGATTATATAAAAAAGTAATATATCAGACATTATTAAGCATTGTCAGGCATTTTTTAAATCACCACAAGCTCAATTACCAAACAAATGCTTCTAGTAGTATTTGTTAAATTCCCAAATGGATGGATTTCTTACTTGTGGGATCGTACAAGTACTGACTGACTATCACTTGTCCTGTCGTGACTTTCAATTTCTCTGGGGCAACAGGAAATCCTTTTGTGTCAATCCTTGGATATCATCTTCAAAGGTTTGCTATTAAAATGAAATATTCCTGTCATATCCTGAAGTGTAATTATGTTTCTTGGGCACAATAAAAATCTTCAATGCATGGGTCTGATTGCCAGAATAGTGCCTCAGTAGAGAAAATTACTGTTTTAGTATAAACAAGACAAAAAAAAATAATCCAAAACTTTTTTCTGTAAGGTTTTTTACTTGATTTGGGATGTTCAGTCATGCAAAAAATTTTGTACAAGTATTTACAAAAAAATCATAATCATAACAAACTGAACATGAATTTGAGCATAGATATGTTGAATTAAGATATTAAGATTTTACTTTTAGTGGTCATCAATTTTCCCAAATGAAGCATTGACTGAACAGCAGTCCACTTTATTTGTGAAGAAGTTGGTAGCAGTAGCTGTATCTAACATTGCATATTTACGTGCAATATTTCCAGAGCACACATTTGGAGACAGATGTATTGAGGGTTAGTATTCATTTAGGAAACTTGTTGTAGCCGAGCTTATATGAAATATAGTTATTTACTGGCCATGAGGCAGAATTAAAAAAAAATCTGTGTTTCCGGTAACCCGACCGACCCTAGATTATTGGGGCTAAAAATGCCTACCCTAAAGTTTTTTTGCAAATTTTCAAAGAAGCACTGTTAAAGTCCAGAAGTTACTTTCTATATGTCTATGTAAAAAGTTTTGGAAAAATAAAAAAAAAAATGCCTACCTACCGACCCTAATTTTGAAGAGAATGTTACTGGTAACACAAGTTTTTGTCTCGCCCGCGACAAAAGTCGCAGAAAGCGAGACATATGCATACAAAGTATGATAGCAACGGCGTAAACTTTGATGTTAAGTTTTTGTGATTAGGTCAGTTTCTCAGCAACTACAAGTGGTAGGTAAATGATATTTGGTATATGGGTTGGTCTTGGGTAGTACATGACAGTCTGTCATATGGCTTTGACCTCAATTTCACAGTCTAGTGAGCATGTTAAGTTTTTGTGATTAGGTCAGTTTCACAGTAACTACAAGTGGTAGCTCAATGATACTTGGTATATGGGTTGGTCTTGAGTAGTACATGACGGTCTGCTATATGGCTTTTGTCTGTGACCTCAATTTTATTGTCCAATGAACATGTTAAGTTTCTAAGTTTAACATTTTGTGCTTAGTTTAGTTTCTCAGCAACTGTAAGTGGTAGGTCAATGATATATGGTATGTAGGTTTGTCTTAGGTAGTACATGACAGTCTGTCATATGGCTTTTGTCCTTGACCTCGATTTCACGGTCTAGTGAGCATGTAAAGTTTTTATGATTAGGCCATTTTCTCAGTAACTATAAGTGGTAGGTCAATGACATTTTGTATATATGTTGGTCTTGAGTAGTACATGACAGTCTGCTATATAGTTTTTGTCTGTGACCTCAATTTCATGGTCCAGTTATCATGTTAAGTTTCCTAGTATGTATTAATGTAAGGTCAATAATATTTGGTATGTGGCATGGGTTTGTCTTAGATGGAAGGTGACAACCTGCTATTTTGTTTTAGCCCTTGACCTTATTTTCGTAATCTAGTGAACATGCTTGGTTTCTCAGTATCTATCAGTGGTATGTTCTCAGTATCAATTTAAAATGGTGGGCACAAGATTCGCATATTTTGGAACCTAAAGTTTATATATCAGGAAAATAGTATAAATCATAGAAAATTAGAAGTGCCTATACCAAAATACATCAAAATCACAATATTAACCTATTCTTATTTCAGGAGTTCACAAAATTTTACATCAAAGTTTGAGTGTTTCAAACGTTTTTAAGACAGAAATCAATAACGTTAGCAACATTTAGGACATTTAACGCTAGCAACAATTTTTTTTAGTACATAAAACAAATATATTCATGTCTTGTTTCCAGCAGTTTTGTGCTCTGAATGCACTTTCTTTTATTCCTGTCTCGATTTACGCCAGAAAATAAAAATATAAGCATACAAGAAAGGAAAGAAAAAACAAACAAGACCTAGTAACGTTATCAACATTAGGACTTTCTAACGTTCGCAAAATTATATTCCCACTGTATGCGCGAATCATCTCATAATGTTGCCCGTCACTTATCAATAAATAGATTAAAAATTGGTGTATACCTAAATAGAGTAATCTCCGAGTTAAATCATGGCAAAACACGTTCCATAGTGCTGATTTCGGTATGCATCCTAACGATCGCACAAGGTTTCAGTCCGTTTTATAATTTTATCTACATTTTCGAAAAATGATCAAATATGGCTATTTCCTGGTAATAACTTTCCATTAACTGTTGCAGGGGGAATCAACAGCATCATTGTAAATGTACTGCAGCAGATTACTGCAAACCAAACACAGGGAATTTATTTTTAAATGTGTAACAAAATCGTATGATAAAGATGTTATATCAGCAGGATGTAATACCCCCAGAATAAAATTTTATCGTCTTAATTTATAGTTTGACACCTTGGGGGCACATGATTCTATTTTTGGAATCTGATCTCAGAGACTAACAGCTTGTATACAATTCTGCCTCGTTTTGGAGCGAAATTACTGACGTTTACATGAGGCTATCCCACGACAATGAATCGGACAGAAAAGAAAATCCTAATGTCACTAAAAATTAAAGAGCCAATAAGTTTGTTCCTTCTGATGGAGATCATAATGATATCAACGTCACGCATTCTTTACGACCAATGAAATATCAAATTGCCTATACTAAAATAACCAATATGGAATTCCCCTATGCCAACATGAAAATGTGCGAACGATACTGACTACAGAAGACGGATTGATCATAACGTTCGCTGCATTCCCAAAAATTCACATTTTTTCAGCTGTATGACAGTATCCATGCTACACAGTACAATTGACTTCCAAAAAATCAAAATTTTTAAATGCCTTTTTTCTTGAAAGTGAAAACTTTTTATTCACAACAAATTTATAAAATTTCTTTTTTTATAAGTTAAAAGATAACTACACAGTCCATTTTTCCAAAAATAAGGGAAATATAAGCACTGCTGAGAAGTAACAGACATGACAGGTCAAATAAATTTGTTTGATTATGTAATGGTTAAATACAAGACAGAACTCTTGAAAATGATTTTAAAATATCTTTTGTTTATTTCGCTTATTTTGGTGCATTTAAGTGAGCAATTTTTAGCCCTTATGCAAATTTAAAGGTCCTTGACATCTCTAGAAAACAAGGGAAGAAAATGGTGACCAAATTTTGTTTGTAGTTTTGTCAGGGATAATAAATGCCACTAAAACTTGTACTGGATCTAATTTCTTACTAATACGGCACTAATCTAAATGTATTTAACATTAAAACATATCAACTAAATATATGAAACAGCACTGAGATGTAACAAGCAATAAGCTTGACAAAGTAACGGACAAAATGTAACGCCCATTATGTTGATAACCCCCATTATGATTGACTGATAACACCCATTATGATTGACTGATAACGCCCATTATGACTGACACATTATTTTATCATTTAATGCAATGATCATGTATGTTACCTTTTTATAGGATTGGCCATGCTATTCTTTTTAAGACTTTAATTTGTTAGTGAAGGTTCACTGTCTGTCATTGTAACTCCCATAATAGTTGACATATGTCAAAGATCATGAAAGTTACTGCTGTTGATAATAGTATCCTTTGAGGTTCTTTAGAGGGGTAGCTGACTGAAGAAAACTACGCAAACAAGTAGCAATGCATACATGTGCCGAACGTATTCATGAGTTTCGATTATTTTATTAATTGCCAACCAAAATCGTAACGGTCATAATGCAAAACGATATTATAATTGTCAAACATTATGTTCGTTACGACCGTCCAATTTTATTAACTTGTTTTGCGATAGCAGACGACATCCACATCATGCACATGCCAACATCAAAATGGATTTTTCATT
This sequence comes from Modiolus philippinarum, assembly GCA_002080025.1. NCBI lineage: Eukaryota > Metazoa > Mollusca > Bivalvia > Mytilida > Modiolidae > Modiolus > Modiolus philippinarum. Next base: position 60,582 of record MJUU01053725.1, on the reverse strand, counting down.
AAAGCACACGCGTCTTGTATTTAGACCAATATTTTCCTTTTTGTGTAAGGAGAACAATGATCAAACATAATATTCCAGTAACGGACATTTAAAACATAACGGGCGTTAGTTTTTAAAAATGTCTTGACGGAAAAACTATAACCCTCTCCTTTATGTTGATTCTGCTATCTCTAGTGCCCTCTAGCGGTGATTCACATCGAGGCTAAATATCTCTTTCAACTCAAATAAAAAACCAGGCGTGTCCGAGATAAGCAAGATTTCAATCGAAAGGTGTACTGAAAACGGACATGATTTGTTGACGGAATTATTTCTTTTGCCAATCATTGTAGTTTTTAAAAAAGTAGACCCGTTACAGACAGAAAAGAGTGATAATTAATTAATTTCAAGCAGCTGATCTATAAATTGAAAAATTCACCGGAAGTAAACAACAAGGAAATTGTGACAATAGCATGTTTTTAATTTGTACAAGTTTTTGACATAATGGGAACGCGTCCGTTACCCAAGTTTAGGCGATCTTTTTTCAAGGAAAAATAAACAAATGGCAGTATTTTATAGCATTTTCTTAAAATATAGGACATTTTCTTGAAATAAAATTTTTCACTTGCAAGATCCAAAATAAAAAAAGTCAATTTTGTACTGTGGAAGTCCTGCCCATCAGCGGCGACATATTTGACTCTAAATATCCAAGAAAAATCTACTTCAAATTAAAAAAAATGTATTAAAAATTCCATATAGAGAAAAGAATTTATCTATATTATTTCCTTGACCAATTCTGAAGATAAATACTATGCCTTCTATTTGAATGAGAAAAAATCATTGAATTATATGACCCTAATTTATACCCACTACCCTGGACAGTCTTGTATCACCTGTTAGTCACCAAAAATGATTTCTGACAGGACAAATGAATTTCATTAAATAAATTTGACCTTCGGTCCCAGTTACATAATGTTGATAAAGGTTAGAAATTGCCGATGAATATCGGGGTCAACAGAACAAAGTAGTTGTCATTGTCCAAATATGACCAGTATTGAGAAGTAAAATCGGTCTGCGAAAAATTGTAGAGAAACACAGAGTAATATTTTTTATTTATATTTATTGTATTTTATCTTTATTTTGTTAAAATATGATTATTGACTTCATTATACCGTCAGGCAAACAGAAATATTGATAAATATGTTGATGGACAAAAAAATGTTCGCAAAATGTAGGTTATCGTAAAATCTGCCATATAGAAGGCTAAATTTCCTGCCCCTACTCATTTTTATGCCTGCCCTACGATAGTAGGGGGCATATAGTGTTCGGGTCAGTCCATCAGTCCGTCTGTCTGTTCTTCCGTCCATCTTAAGTCAGGTTTACCCTTAGGTTGAACCCTTACAGAACAGGTTTGTTTACTGCAGACTTGCAGCAGATACTTGCTGCAGACAAAATTGTTCGCAGGAAGAGAACTTTCTTGTTTGCAGGTATTCGCCGTTAGCTGCAAACATGCTGCGAACATCGCAGCTTTTTGCTGCAAGCTTGCATCAAACTCGCAGGAAACTTTGTTTTTCAATTTATGTTTGCAGAATGTTCGCAGCAAACTTTATTTAACATATGATGTTTGCAGAAAGTTTGCAGGAACTTTTCACAGGAAGTAATTAACAGCTGTAAATAAATTACCCAATAAAATGAACATTACATTTACTTTTGAATGTGTACAAGCAAGAGGTTAGGAGTGTTTATTAAGGGAATGTATCATTTCACTTCGTAGAAAGGACAAGTTTTTTCTTTCAAACTTAGGATTTTTTTTATCATGAAGTGGGTAAGTATATTTACTAGCATGTATTTATTTCATATAATAAAAAATAGTTAATTCACTTAATATTTTGATGTGATCAGATATATAGATATATAGAGAGTGCTTTATTTGAGAATTGCACAACTAAATATAATGTATCATATAATTTTGTTACCTCCAATGGAGATTAAATGTTTTATCAGTGACAGGATTCAAATTAATTCAATTATTTTCAAGAAATTTTCTCTGTAAAGAAAATGTGAAATTTAGTGAGTCAGAAATATTTTTATGCATATTAACAACAACAAGTGTTTGAAAATGAATATAATTATGTAAAGATTAAGCTCACATAGTGATGTTCCGATGATCGATTATAATCGATAATCGATTGATTTTCACATAAAATTGATTAATCGATTATAATTTTAAATAATCGATAATTGGATGCCAGTTAAATTTTGCAGAAAATAAAAAATTTTCTGTCTGATAATTCTAGAATTTGTGATAAATAGACGATTATAGTAATAAAATTGTTCATCAAAAGTGGAGTTCTCTTAATATAGCATGCTGTTTAGGATTTTTCTCAAGCAATAGGTAATAAACATGATAAATACATAGGCATTTTCAAATGGACAGTGAAAATTGATATTTGTTTGAATTCATGCAATATAACAGCACAGCAAACTTGGTTAAAACCAAACTCTGTAAGCATTATAAGGGTATCCGATTATAATCGATAATCGAATCGGAAGGAACATCCGATTATTCCAATTAATCGATTATGATTTTTGTATCCGATTCCCAACACTAAGCTCACATTGCCACAGTTTCAGATAATTCAATAATATGTCACTTTTCAAGTTTTTATACCCCGCCACACGTAGTGGCGTGGTATTATGTGATACCCTCAGTCGTGTGTCCGTCCGTCCGTCCGTC